>JAVQJL010104275.1:0-20772 GCA_036024295.1 Nannoperca obscura
CCCCCCCCCCCCCCCCCCCCCCCCCCCCCCCCCCCCCCCCCCTCCGCGGCAGATCAGGGTCTCACGTCACTTGCTCCAGCTGCAGACCCTCGGCTTGTTGGTTTGGGTCATGATGAAATGTGGAAAGCAACTACCCCCCCGCCACCTCCGACCTCATCCTTCCTCAGTCCCCGACCCTCCAGCCCCCCTCCCCCTTCTGCCCCGACCCTGCCACCACAAACCCAACTCCTAATTATCTCTGAATAGCAATTTTATTGAACACTAATTTGTGGTAATGAATTGTGATAGGCAGCGAGGCAGAGAGAAAGAAAAGAAACTTTACCCCCCCTCCACCTAACACGCACACACACACACACCTCCCTTTGTTAATTGTTGGGGCACTCACTCTCACCCTGAGCTGTTGCTAATAATCATTGTTATTCTCCATGTTTGACCCTCGCTGACCAGATGAGATGTTCATGTGATGTTCCGTTCAGGTTTAGTTACATAAGAACAAATGTAAGGAATGGAGCGGGGGGGTTAATGCAACATAAGCATGACTTAGATAATCTCGAGATACATTTGGGAATGACTGATGCTTCACTGTGGTGGCTGGATTTGCACCACAACCCCTGAAATAAAAAGCTTTTTCTGCAGGTTGATATCAAGCATGCAACAGAAAATCCAAACAGCAAAAACTATTGTGTCGATATTTCATCTAAGGGCACCCTGGATCCCCGCTTCTCCCTTTTGGCAGCACTCGGTCACTTGAAAAAGCAGCGAGTGAAGCGGCTGAAGGGCTCTCGAAGCTGCGACTGCAGTCGAGGACGAGGCAGTGATTCAGCTGGCAGGGACCGCCGCAACAGGACTCTCCGTCGACAACGGAAACAAGAGTTCTCATCAGACAGGCCGGGGTCATGGGGTCAAACCGGCCGGCCCCGGTACAGATGATCCTCTGTGTGTCTTTTCACTCTGTGTCTGGAGGGGCGTATACATATCAAAGGGAGAATGAGCGGATCTACAGTCGTTTTTAAGGCCCTGCTTAAATATCTGCAGCAAACATGTCATGAATGTATATGCATGTATATATTTATATAGTTCCAATGTTCCTCTACATGCATGTATGATTATTTCATTAAGACTTTGCTAAAATGAGATTTTGTTTGAGAGATATATGTTGAAGTTGTCGAGTTGATGCATCACTGATGTACATTTGCAGCATTGGAACTGACTGTGAGGTGAAGTGTAGGTGAGACAGTCTGACATCCAAGATTTGGGTGATTTTTTTAAAGTTAGCTGTAAAAATACATAGGCTACATTTTTTTTTTTTTTGCAAATAAGGTGATAAAAAAGTGATAAACAGGCAGAGAAGCATATTGAAGTGTAGCACGTTGAACACATTTATTTAAAACAGTGGCTTTTCTGGTGAAGTTGAAAGTCATATGATAGCATTTTTGAAAGTTTGAAGTTTATTTAACTTTATCAAAACTTGGGAACTTAAATACCAAAACTGGATGACCAAGTGGGACCCGAAGCTGGTTTTGGTGATTTGATTAAATGTGCAATCTCAACTGGCCCTGTCTTATAGAGGGGCTTTGTGTAAAAAAAAATTTGTAATACCCATATTAAATTAATTTACATTTTGCTCACATGGTGTTTATTCACACTATGTAGGGGCCCCAACAGTAGTTTCATACTCAGGGGCCCCATAAAAGGTTAAGGCAGCCATTTTAAAATGCCGACATTTTTTAACCTTTCCCACCTGATATGTAATGTTACTTTAAAAATTTCCTGTTAGGAAATTTTGCATGAACAACACAGCTTAACTCCTCCCTTCCCACCACATTGACTTCATTTGCAGGGACTGGTCCTCATTTAGTTTCATTTGAAAAAAAAAAAAAAACATCCCTTTAGCTAAACCACATTTATTTGCAAACCATATCCAAGAACATTATCCCAATGTCTGAAAACAAAATAATGAAAACTAAGAAATATGGGGCTAAAAATCCCCCTCATTTAAACACTGGCTTTGTTTCTTTTTCTTTCTTCTCTTACCTACCCAGAGTGAACAAAGCCCCGCCGTCGCCAACTTTCTCCCCATGATTGGAAGGGATCTCCAGCCTATATCTGGCCATACAGACACTGTTTGCTCTGGGCTTCCTGTCTGTGGACTTACATTACAATGTGTAGATTTAGAGATTGGGAAACTAAAGTCGGCAGGCTTTTCAGTTGGATAACGGCTTCCTCTCTCTCTCTCTCAGACCCCCCCCTCCCCTTCCCTCCTTCTCCAGCCCTCTGTCTGTCACACTGTCGTCCAATACCAGATGGTAGGCGTTCAGAGCGGAGAACAGAGCACCGCTAAGCTAAAATACCTGATTACAATTCACCAATACAATTCAAATATCATGGGCAGGCTTAAGGATAATACCTCTGCAACAATATCATTTATTTTTTTCCCTGTTCCCTTTATCCTTGTTTTACTGGGAGAGGAGACTGCAAAGCCCTTTCTCAAACAGATAAAAGAAAAGATAACCTTTTTTTATTTTTATATCCTCTTCCTCTGTTCCTGAGGGGATTATTTATTCTTTCCCCCCTCTGTGATCTGAAGCATTTTTCATAAAGTGCCAATAAAAATAAAAGTGATAAAAAATATATTTAAACAAGACTTTGCTTTACTTAAACTCAATAATTTAGGGAAATAAATAGACAAATAATTGAGGTTAAAATATTTATAGGATGTAAATTGTGCACTGGCTGACATTTTGCAGCCATGACAATAATGAATGAAAATGTTATGCCAAATTCATATTTATGCTGTTTATTCATATTTGACGAATATATTCAACTACAGCACAGTCATACATATACATTGTGTTCTTGTAAATGCATGAAGTACACTAATAATTTAGCTTCATATTAGTGGTGACATTAAATTATGTAAAAATAATAATAAATACAGCTATCATGTAATTTAACATTCTTATTGTCATTTCATATAATCTGCTATATTTTAGAATTAAACTCAACCTAATGCATGTTTTAAGGACTTATAAACCAAAAGTTTTACTGTTCCATATTACATATTTATGTATAGATGTAAAATGTATTTTTATTTGATTTAACAAGCTGTCAAATGAATAGTATAACAACTCTTTAAATTATTTTATGGATGGACTGTTTTCCGTCTTTCGTTTCAATCTTCTTTACTATGTGAAATGATTTTATTAGATTTCCTCTTGAATCATTGCAATGTTTTTTATTAACCAAACAAACTGTAATTTATATACTAATAATGGTGTTTCTCACGTTGACTTATCCAGTTACACATTCATCAAATCCAGTTAATAAACAGTAAAATCCAACAGATTTCATTTGCAGGATGGAAGAAGGAGCACTCGTATTCTACAATGCAGCATACGTTTTGCTATTGTATTATAAAGCACTTGTAAATCATCTTACATCACGGATTGTTTCTGCTATCTGCACTGGAGTGTTGCTTTGCTTCATGATCTTAATAATATGAAATAATGTTAAAGATAGTAAAGACGCTGGTGATAATAGTGAGATTTCCATCTCTGAGGTTATTCATAATGACCAGCAGAGTTTCACTGAAGGAGGTTCAGACAGGACTTTAGTAGATGGGAAATCTACATGAAGCAGTCTTTAAATTCTTGGATGGAGTCTACTATAACTTACATGAGAGTCTAAGCTGAGCTCATAATGTAAGAAACACCAAAGGAAATTTACTGTATGTGAAGGTGTGTTGTGACTCTTAAAGGTGAATACTTCTGGATACAAGGCTTAAAGTCAGACTGCTCTGCTTTACAGGAACAGAACACTACATTATTCTTACAGAAGACACAATGTCTTATTTTGTCTTTGCATGGACAGAATTCATAATTTTACTAAAAATGTTATGCATGAACTAAACAAACCTCACTGCAGACCTTATTTCCAATCCTGACTTTAAATTTCAAAAAGTAAAATACACAAACTGAGAACCCAATCGATGTGAGCCTCAACTTTTTGCTTCAAGGAAACACAACTTCAACTTTCTGTGTGCCTGATATGCATACAGCATTTCACAACAGCTCACACTTTACTGCATGTGTCACTGGCGTGGTGTGGAAGCCTCGTATCTCCATGGGGGGGTGGAAGAACAGTTTTCAGTTTGACCCCAGCATGCGTGTTTTTAAGTTTGTCCAGCTGCTTTGGAAAATGTTTTATGAATCCGGGGGTTGTAAGAATTTTCCATCAGCCAGAGGAGCATGTAAACGAACTCACGAAACACCCCCCTCCCTAAAGTGGAGTGGGGAGGTTTTTCAACTGACAGCAGCAAGAGAGAAAGCAGCGGTTGATCACTGTTTTCAGGCAAGTATGTTATTCTTCCATGGCCAGAGTGTTTTTTTTCGCTCAGAGTGTGATCGCTGGTGTGGGCAGAGGTGCGCCTAGCCGCCCACACCACTGGCACTCCTTCCCATGTAGCACCCATAACACCAAACCATTAGTGGCATGGCAGTCTCTACCCACATCTCAGCCACCTTCATTATTCATTCAGCTCCTTATTTTTGTTTGGTTTCCCCTCTGGCTCCTAATTAATGCTTAATCGAAACTGCTGAACTGAGCTGGTAGAAAATTCATGAATATTAAAATCGACCCTGACGTTTTTTCTCGCTCTCTCCTCTTTTTTTTTTTCTTCTTTTTTTTGTTGCCTTGTCTACAGTAGTAGCCAAGCGCCATTTATTTTTGTTGCTGTCAGAGATTTAAGGCGTCATGTTTCTCTGCCACTGTTCACTGTGGTAACAGCGATGGAGGAGAGGAGGCAACAGAGTCGTGTTTTGCCAGATTTCGAAGTGAACCGGGAGAGTTTGCTGCATGCTGCTCCAGTTCAGTGGCCACTTGAATGCAGTTTCATTTTGATACAGGCCTGTAAGTGAAACAGACAGAAAATCATCTGGGTTTAAGACCCTTAAGATGGCTATAAACATAAATAGATGAACACCGTAATATAATAATAAATCCCTTGATGCCTTTCGGATATTTCCTTAATTCACAGAGGAAACTTGTTAAAGAAGTTTGGTTTCAGATTGCTTCCTGTAAAGTAGATTTGTATTGACCCGTGCTGACAGGGCTGTTTGCAGACTGGAAGCTGTGCGACATCTCACAACCCCATATTACTTTTTTATAAGTTTCAAACTGCAGGCTCAGCAGTAGTTCTGTGATATGACCAAGGCTGCTAAGTTCTTTCCCCTCTTGAATCTCCTCAAATATTGGTTTCTGGATTGATCAGGTTTGGAAGAACAAAGGAAGGATTAAAGGATTCAATGAAGCAGTTTCCAGGCTTGAAACGACATTCTGATAATTCTAAAAAGGATGTTTTAATATTTAACATCATCTTTGAAAAGTTACAATGTGGTTTAGTAAGCAATGGTGCTTACTCCTTAGTTCAAAGTTGTGACAAGGTTTTAATTTTGAAGTAATAAACTATTGTGAAGCAGCAGTGCGTGCACAGACTCCTGATTTTGAAGGAAATTTACAAATTAGATCCGTTAACAAACTTGCAATTATCCAGTCATTCATGCAGCTTACAGAAGATCACTCCTAAATGTTTTTTCTTGTTATCTCTAATGGAACATGATTATGAACGTCTCCTTGGAGGACGCCCTGTCAACTCTCTTCGAAGGAGAGTTTGTGAGCAGAAAATCATTTAAAAATATACACTAACCACTGCTGTTTATCATATTTTATTAAAAAGAATCCAGAATGAATTTATTTGTCTTGTACTTCTTTCATCATTCAAAACCTTGCGCAAGATGTACTTTCAATAATAATATATGATTTCTATACCCGCTTCCCACAACAACACAATCATGTTGCTCTTTGTAAAGAAATGTGTCTATATTTGTTCTGACTAAATTGATGGTGGCATTGCAGGCAAACCAAATTGAAATCTTGTGACAATTTCTCTGAAGTTACTCAAATACAATTTGACTTCTGACAAGGGGGATGCAATTTATAAAACAGAACATGCCATCAGTGGAGCCCGGCATTTGCATAATGAGGATACTTCCATTTCCACCAGCAATGTTTTTGACAGCCTCTAACTAAAAGCCGTGGTGGAGAGGAGTGAGAAATGTCGATACAAATAATCCAGAAGAGGCAGAAAGAGGGGCGATCGGGGCAGCCACCGGATCCATCAAAACGCTGGCGAACAAAACAAATGGTGTTTGGCAAAAAACAACAACAGTGTGCTCAAGCTGCAGTGATGCTAGGTGACCCTGGCAGAAAAGGGACGGAGGGGCCTTCGGCCCTGAGCTACAGCCTTGACTTTGAACGCACCGGAGAGGAGTCGGACCGCAGGAAAAACTACTCCAGAGGTTGCTCGGATAGGTTGACAAATCTGACTCAACTGACGCTAATGCCATGTAGCTCTCTTGCTCTAATTGTTGATTCAATTTGCTAATGACTGATTTGATTTAAGTGGCAGGCACATCTCCATGTGTGCAGGACACAAAAAAAAAAACGGACTGGAGGTGGCGTGATGGCTTGTCACGCAAAGGCTGCTCGCATATGAATATTCCATGAGAGTTCACACTTAATTGTTTCTGATTTGTTTATTTTTTTCAATACAGTGCTTTAGCGCACACTCCATCAGTCCCTGTGTTGACACCCCGTGCACCCCCCTCCACGCCCACCCTGTCTCCCTCCCCTCCCGCTCATGCCACCCTCTCCTCACCATCCCCCACACTTTCACAAGTGGTGCTCAGATGTCCATCAAACACAGCAATGAAGGATCACTATAAGTTGTTGGAGCCTGTCAACAAAAGCACTCTACCACTTTGTCCCCCTTGTTCTCCCCTTGTTGAGCCCGCTGGAGATCTCTGATGTGAAGGAGCAGATGAATTTCTAACCAGACATTTGCAGGGGCCCCTATTGAGCGCCGCTACCTGTTGCCAATGCAAATGGATCCAACTCCAAAGATCCAAAGGAAGCGCATTGTTCCACCACCGAGTGTTTGAGTCCACTTGCGTGTTGTTTGCCTCTCGGAGAGAACGTTTTACTCCGGTTAGATCAAGAATAAAAGTTGAGCGTGACCCCGCGGCTGCACTCGGGCGCTGCGTTCGGGTGCACAGCGAGCGAGCGGCAGCACATGGCAGTTCAAAGCGGCTGTCTTTCCACTTTCCAGTGGTGCCGACAGAAATGATGAGAGCCAGGGTAAACGTTTCGGCAGTGAAAACTGTTTGTGCAAACGTTGATATAAATGTGTTCCAATATGGAAAGTGTAACATGAGGAGAGCATGAAGACGAGAGTACTTACCCACATGAAAGCCATGAGGGACGACCTCAGACTGAGCTCCTCTTGCTTACTGGAAGCACTGGCGTCCATCCGTTTGTAAGCTCTCCAAGTTTGTTGAGACTTCTCGCCCTGGCTCTCCTACACCTTTGTACTTGCCTTGTTCTGACCCAACTTGCAAAGAAGAGAATCTCTGTCCTTTTTGCCTTTTATGCTCTCTTGATGGGTCTTCTGAGCTGCATGACTTGCAAATCATGGCGTGATATTGAATGGGATTGACATTTTCAGATGTAAATACATAGAATATTTCACATTTGGTAATGGGCAAAGGAAAGTGGATGGAAGTCTAATTATTGTATAATGATATTTTCCCCTCTCAGATCTGTGTTGCTATTGAGATTATGAATAAATATGCCCATGCATTTATGTATTCATTCATCTGTGTGGATATTTATTTGGTGTTTGTTCATGTATTCATTTATTAATTTATACATTTGGGTCGTTGTTGCATCTGGACAAACAACCCACTGTGATATGAAAAGCTTCCCTCTGATTTTGTGTTTGAATTACCGGAAGTTGGAGAGAAACAGCCAATCAGGTGAGATGACACGTGTTTTAGGACTTTACAGGAAAATAAAAGAGAAAACTGACAGAAAGAAAGTTTTTTCTTCTTCTTCTTCCCACTGTTGGATGTAAGTTACTGTTGCAAAGCCTGGAGAAATCCCAGGCAGGTCACAGGAGAGTGACAGTTTAGGGCAGTTTATATTAGTATTGATAAATAAACATTATTTAAAACATCTGTCAGGCCCGGTTAAATATCCTGAGTGTGGTTCAGTAGCTTCACCAACCCAGGGCATCGAATATTTAATTATTGTACTAACTGAATAATGAAAAAGTCAATTTCCAGACCGACGCCCCGTATGCAGAAGACAATTGCATTTCTAATATCTGCATGTGAAATCTTCTTCACGCACCCTCCCCTTCCCACGTCCCGTCTCGATGCCTCGCAGGGCTCGCGGAGCCTCCTGTATTACCATAGCTCTCTTCCTGACTAAGTCTGTTCCTCGTATTCACTTGTCGTGGCTAATTACGTGTTTAACCCTGTGCTGGTGAGCTTGTTTTACATTCAAATTTATGGGGACCTCGCTGATCTGAAGGAGCAGGAATGAGCGGGGACATGACGGCAAAGATCAGTCTTCTGGTAATTGATTATCCTCTTAGAAAACAGGATACCTTCCAGAGGGCTAGCGTCTTGGAGTTGTTGACCTTTGACCTCTGACAGTGTTGAAAATATAAAATGCAAGTGGATGGAGGTTGGCAGAAGTGTATTTATATTTGAATATTTGTAAAATGATGGATTTACTGTATTTACTTCTCCTTAATTTTGACATTGTTCTGGGAGCCAATATTATTATTATTATTATTATCATCATTATCATTATTTGTCCTATAATATGATTTGCATTTTTATTACCAGCAAATGCAAATATTTCTGTTTTCATATTAACACGATGCTATAGCAATAATTTTCTGATCTTGTTGCTTGTGGAATAAATAATTATGCATATGTTGTCAATATTTACATTTCCACTGTTTAATTTAATTCTAATGGAAGTCCCTGGGCGATACGAGCAGCAGCTAATAGAAGAGAAATGATTAAAGCTTTTTCCATAATAACCCTGCTGAAACACAACTTGCTGTACTGTAATCTAATATAGTATTGCAGTGTTTATAGACTACGGCAAGTTTGATCGCTTCTATCGTTGATTTAATTCAAACCCTCTTTAAAGGACATCTTGTCTGATAGCTTTTATTAGTTTTGGAGCTAAATAAAAAGAAAACAATTGTGTGTGTCCCTGCATTGTACATATACTCCTTGTGTGTGTGTGTGTGTGTGTGTGTGTGTGTGTGTAGCAGCTTGGACTTGCTTTTAAATCATTAGCACAAACCCTTTCCTCTGTACAGTGGTTCCATTGTGCTGTAAGCACTGTGTATGGTGTGTGTGTGTGTGTGTGTGTGTGTGTGTGTGAGCGCGCGTGTGTGTGTGTGTTTGGCATGCAGTACCAGGCCGGGTCAAAGCAGCTTAGTTCCGATCTGTTGGGTGACCTGCCCGAGCCTCGCCGGCCTCACTGACCCGCATGATTTCATTATAGAGAGGTGAGGCGCATGGCCTCTGCACACACTCACAAGTCACATACACACACACGGAGGTATGTGCATAAATACAGTTAAGGCATATACACATACACCCGAGCGAACATCCACTATACAGGCACATGTACAGATTTAGAAAGAAAGTCACTGACATTCTCTTTTTCTTGAAACATGCGGTCTTCATTCCTCAAATGATAATGTGAAGAACTAACTTGATGATTTTCATCTTTTCACTTAAATTCAAGAACAACATTTCAAATAAATGAAAGGGTCCTTTCAAATCTGCATTATCAAAAATAAAAGTATTGTTTTTCTGACAAAATGAAACAACACAAACAAGCTACAGCGTATGGTCCACTCACAATTGCTTTAACAAAAAGCTAAAAAACAAGGCTGTTTTATGAAATCTTAAACAATTTGCAGATACAAGATAATACAACACCAGAAACAAGCTGCAGTAATTCAGAACTGCATCAACAAAAAGCAAAAAAAAAAAATGGTTGTATTTCTTAAATCCCACATATTATTGCAGATACAACAGTGCAGTTTTGAATGGAACAGATAACGTGTTTGTCATCACTAACAAAAAGCCAAAAACAAGATTGTATTTGTTCAATTCTGAACACTTTGCAGGTACAGTTACAACATGATACAACACCAACAACAAGCTTCAAAATTGCATTGACAAAATGCCAAAAATAATGCTGTATTTATGAAACGTTAAACATGTGGGGATAGAAAGCAGTAATGGCATGACACCAAAAAACAAGCTTTCAGGAAGCAAATGAAATGCAAGTTGCAACTAAATTGTCCACTGTTTCCTAGAAAACCATCTCTGGAAATTAGTAATTTAACTGTCACCGGAAGCAACAAGAAGGTATTGATCCTCAGTCTGACAGTGAGTCACTTTTCACGGTGAGATATATAAATACATCTTTCAATAACACATTTTATTTGTTACTGATTATAAAGCATGTCAGATGAAGCCAATGTCTGCATTTAGGCTTAGACACACATTTAAACATACTTTCAAAAGCAAAATACCTCAAATCCCATTCAGACATCCTGCTGATAATAAACAGTTCTTCAATCTGATACAACATAGGTGTGTGTGTGTGAGGCTGGGTCGGAGGAGTTGTGCTGAACACGATCACTAGATGGCGATCTAGGTTAAAGCAGTGTGCTGCTGTTGGAGCCTTGAATTGCAGGAACACAAGGCTTGTACGCAGTCTACTGTTCTGTCCTTATTGAAGAGTACACACTCATAGCATGCAGCGCTTAGAATATGGAATAAGATCTGGTTTAACTTTTGCTGGGATTGAGGATTTTCTTACATTCATGTTCTGCTGAAGCACAAAAACATAACAGTGCTCTGAGATCCAGACCAAATGTATCACCCCAGGTGAGATCACATCACACCTAGTACCTGATTCTTAATTAGGTAAGATTATGTTTTGACCCCAGCTAGCACAATTAGGCTTAAGCAAGATCAGGGTGACAAATTCATGTTTGAGTTTTTGTTTACATTTTTTTGTTTGTGATAAAAATAAAGACAAGTAGTAATTAAAACATGGTGAAACACATGGATTAAAAACAATGGTGGGGGAATGATGGAATTATAAGATGATCAAGATTTAGGTGTGAAAAAGTCCTGTTCATCCCAAAGACATCGCAAGTGCTTTTCCTCACATAACAGAGTGTTCCCATCCGGTAACGGGCACACAGTGGTTGTTGCTCTAAACTTGCGTGTTGAAGTTGGAAATCAATAAATGTGACTTGGACGACAAACATAGACTTGAATGTCACTTTTAACACAAAAAACAACAAGAGGTTGATCCAAGCTATGTTACTTTGTATTTTGATTGGCTCCATAGCGGTACAGTGGAAATCAGATTAGGAGAAAACAAAGATGAAAGACTGTAAGTAGTTGAAAGAAGCAAGCAGACAGACAAGGTACAAAACACCTTATTTTTTTAAAAGATGTTTTGGTTTTCTTTTGGTTTTAGCAAAACTAAAATAAACAGAGAAGCAAATGATCCTGTATGTATCTGATAATATCATTGCTCTTGTAGGCCACATCTACTCCAGCTGCACGAAAGACATCCGGAAAGAAATCTCACTGGTTGAGTTACAGCTCAGCTGAGCTACAGGTGT
This sequence comes from Nannoperca obscura, assembly GCA_036024295.1. Lineage (NCBI taxonomy): Eukaryota > Metazoa > Chordata > Actinopteri > Centrarchiformes > Percichthyidae > Nannoperca > Nannoperca obscura. The sequence continues at coordinate 11,582 of JAVQJL010104275.1, forward strand.
TCAGACGCTGCTAAATGTTGCTAATTGGTGAAGTTGATGATCCACACATAAGAGTTCTGCAGAAACTGGTAGGGGCACCTTTTGGAGACTTTTACTGTCCACCTTGCAGCTTCACTATTTCACATACTACTTCACATTTCTTTGTTGCAGTTCCTAGCCCTAACCCTATCATCACCAAAAAGAGGTAGCGGATGGCAAAAACATGCAATGTAGACATTCAGTGACCCACCCAAGAAAGTAAGCCTGAGTCTGTTCTGAATCAATTTTTCTAAGCATTTGTGCTTTTTCAATAATGCCTTAGAGGGGGAAAAGTTGTATTGACTCTCTAAAAAAGCGTATCTGTTCAATTGTGCTTGATTTTTGTTTTCTGGAAACTTCAAACCCTTTGTCGTGTTTTGTTGGCAAATCAAATCCAGGTAATGGGATTTTCAAAAAAGGTTTTGCAATATTTGAAAGGGCTTTGCTCTACTGCTAGCTGTACGGATGCATCCAGAGCATCCTGAGCACCTTCCAGGATTATATGTTAAAAACAAACATAAAGGCAGTGACAGGGAAAAGACTTTACATGTGGACACATCCTTAGATCACTTGTCCACAAACAAAATCTATGGCTCTGCCAGATGTTTCAAGTTCAGCCAGAACACTTGCTTGTAATGTTTTGTGCACAAAACTGAGACACAAAACCGAAAGGGAAACGAAAAAACAGGAGGGAGACTATCTGCTTTCATTTGCATAACCTGCATGCAAGCATTTACAATACACACACATGCATACATCCCATCACTGTAGTATCTCATCACTTGTATCTCCACCTCTTTTCAATCTTCCTAGCCTTCTTTACATCAACCCTTTCATCCTTTTCTTGGATTTCCTCCTCTCTCCTCCTGCTCTCTACCTATGCAAGTTGTCATTCTCTCACCATAATAGCGTTTCTCTGCCTTCATGTGGCTGGTTGTTTGCTTGAAACGTAATCTGCAGATGTAACAGAGGAAGAAATTGAGTCTAACAAATGGCTTGAAAGGCTCACACGGCATATCAAGCCCAAACCAACAAAGGCAGACAAAACGCCCGTCTTTTTTCCTCCCCTCAACATCTGAAGTTGATATTTTCAACAGAATAGCGCGCGGCTGACGTTCCCTGAATAAAGAACGCTGCGTTCGCCACTGTTGTGTTGTGTTACGCTGTCATTCTGACTTGAATGGGAAAGTTGAGGCCCGTTTGTTTGGTTTAGCTGCTGAGGAGAAATGGGTTTGTTTGATTAACATTTTGCTCGCGCATGTCAGTTTCGGCGCCGTCATTTCTATGGGGAAATGTAGACTGAGGCTGTGTGAACTGTAGAATATAGGACGTTTTCCATCTATCTATCTATCAAGTAGTAGAAAACTGGCTTTTGGGTTACAATGGGCACATAAAATCTATCTGAAACTAGCCTACCAGCTACTGTTATTATGGCCATTACTGCACATCATGACCCACACATCACTAGGCATTACCTGAATATGTGTGTGCATACATGTGTGTGTGTCCGTGCCTGAGACCATAGGCTGTGCTGTGACAGGAGTAATCTCTTGGTTTCACTAATGTGCAGTGATAACATTGTTTTCCTTCCCAGTTCACAACAATTACATTACACATCCACATAGGAGCGTCCCATTTGGAAAGCCATGCTGCTGCAGCTTAGTCAGGCGCTACCTTGAATCTCTGGCAAGGCAGTGTAATGTAGGACTCCATGTTTCATTGTTTAGTGTTAATAAATGGATATCCCACAGGGTGAGAAAACTGAGATCTAAGGTAAAATTAATCCTGGATTCTTGCCACGATGCTGTTATAGTACAGTATCTAAAAGAGAGTTTTCTTTTAGATACTGTACTATAACAGCATCGTGTTTCCTTTTTGTTGCAGCTTGCTTCTCACTGTAACTGCCATACATTAAATGTGTCCTCTTCTGTCTCTCAACACAAGCTTAACTGCTGTTATCTGTACACAAAGCTATTCCCTCGTCTGTCGCATCTCTAATGGTGAATTCACACAGGCACCTCTTCCCTTCACCCTCACACCTAACTGATTAATTAGTTGCATTCTAAATAGCGAGCGTCGTCACGTGCTGCATGTCGTGTTGTGAGGTGAGCTGCTGCTGTTACTGAGGTTTTTCAAACTCTTGTTAACGAGCTGATACAAGTTTGTTTATCATCAATTTCTGATTGTCTTGTTTTATAAGCCTCTTGGGATCTCTCTTCTCACCTGTACAAGAGATTCCAACTGAAAATAAGGGATGGTAAACACAAAACCTGCAATCTGGAATCCAAAGTAGATAAGTGTACTGTCTTACTTAGTATCGGAGAGAAAAGGATGGATCAGGGCTATTTAAAAAGTCTGATACTAGTGCACTGTTTTTCCCAAATTGAAATCTGTTTTAGTCACTGCGCGGAACTCATTGGAGGCTGAATGAATGTAACCTACAGAAGAAACTCTCAATTCAATGAAAGCAACAGCATTTACTGTGGATCTGTCACGTCACGGCCGCCCTGTGCATCTCTAATTGAAACATCTTTTAGAGCAACCTTACTGCCATTGCTGTTTGACACATTCACGACACACACCATGGTGCTTATAGACAGTGGTAGAAGAAGTACTCCCAGCTGTCATTGACGTATAAGTATCAATACCATAGTGCAGAAATACTAGAAGTCAACGTTGTGGATTCAAAATTAGCATCAGCATCAAAATATACCTAAAGTACCGCAGGATGGTCAGTATAATATTTGATTGTATTGATGCTTCAGTGTTGCAGCAGGTAAAAGTGGGGCTAATTTGAACTAATGGGTAGTTGATTAGATTGTGTTCTAATCATCTGAATCTGTAAAGTAACTTGTAGCTAAAAATGTCAAATAAATGTAGCAGAGTAAAACGTATCAAAGGTATAGAATGTAAATTCTCAGTTAAAGTACAAGTACCTTGAGCTCGTGTCTGCAGGCTTGAGTTTAGCGGCAAATACAGTTAAATAGTGGGTAGCTTGACTCCAAAGGATGATAAGAAATGTCATTAAAACTTCTCAAAAACAGCCATTAATGCTTGTTTCCTTCAGAAAACCAATATGATGATACTCACATCATGCATATTATGATTTACTTTGATTTCAGTTCAAACTGTGCATGTGCTGTGATCTTATTACATTCTGTATCTCTACATACAGCATGTCAGCATGTTAGCCGTCATCTAAACAAAGAAATGAAGAATCCTTTTCTGGTCCATTTCATAGCCATCAGTTTCTTTTCTGTCTGACAACATTTTGGTGAGCTGCTCCTTTGACCCATGAATTTCAATAGCCAGTGGGATGGAGGATGCAGAATGCAGCCTTTTAAATGACTGGCTGACTGTGCAACAAGCCAACTCTTAAAGGGTTCACTTAAAGAAACAGTACAGCGGGAACACTGGGCCAGCTGTCTCACTGCAAGAGAGCAATACAAAAAAAAAAAAAGAGAAAAAGACAGAAAATTGGGTCACAGAGTGAAGCCAAGTCTTGGCTTCTGGAAACTGACCAGTTATTTTTAAAGATGAAGAAACATTGAATGTATGAATGTATGGTGATTGCTGCAGTTCTTAAAGAAAGGTCTCTGCCATTCTCTGCACGGTTAATCACATGACAAATTGTAATGTAAGGCATTCTAAATACCTGCATTTCTGTATTGCATTCATTTCCAGGTCTTCTGAGAAAACGTACAAGCATCACAGAGGAGTTCTGACATGAATTAAGGCAATAAGGACAGAGGAGCATGTTTAGCCTCGGCACTGTACCTTGTTTCTGTATATTATTTGTAAATTATTAAGTAAATAATGGCCATGAGATGACCCTCCCCTCGTGCCCTCAGGGCCCCTTGACCACCTCCCCCGCCCGTGACACAGCGTGCACAGTGGGGATCCGCCGTGGCCCTCCTCTCCTCATTAACCTCATCTAATTAGATGGCAGGGAAGTCCATTGTTCGCCCTAATGAAGCCTCAATGGAAAGACAGTGCCTCGGCTGGCTCTTCTGACACGGCTGTGAAATTACAATCTCCTTTCCTCGCCATCCCTCCCTCATTCCCCTCCGCCTGCTTGATTTCCCCATCTCCTCCTCTTTCTGTTGGGTTTCTTGGAGAGCGACCGCTGAAGTTGGAGGTTGTTCTGTCAGAAAGATTGAGAGACAGAAACAGAGCAGCGAGCAAGGCAGATAATCCGTGTGATAGCTCTACACATTCCCATACTGATCATTTTGCTCCAGCAGCACAGCCCAGGGTAGCATTAGCTCTGCTTAGCGCCCCCAGTATGGATCCCATCCACTAATTACTTGAGCTGCCGTGGTTCGCTGAGATTTAAGTACCACCTCAATACCATTATCTTCCATCCCTACAGCCAGCCCCTGTCGCCCTGGCCCTTTGTAGTGGAGGAGCGCAGGCTGCAGGGTTATTGATACAGGCCTCCCTTGCAGATTAGATCCATGGTGCTGTGAAGGAGGAACTCTACTGTACCATATGGATCTAAAGGGAGGTGAATGGACTCAGCGCCGGAAGGGGAAACAAAGAGCGCTGAAGGGCTGAGAGAGTGTGTGCACACACCTATGTGAGAAAATCAAAGGTGCGGCAGGAGTGCAAGGTGGTGACTTGGGGTTAAAATTGAATGGGGTATTATTCACCCTCCAGTGTTTCTTTTTTTTCTTCCTTTTTAGGTTCTTTTCTTTTTTTCCAGAGGTGGGGGTTTTGCTCTCTGCTCACCCCAAAGCAACTAATTACAATTCACATGTCACACACTCCACACATAATAAGAGTTAGGAAACAGCATTAGAATATTCCAAAGGCCTGCAGGGGGTGTCATCTCGGGAGAAAGAGGGGAAAGTGTGCCTCTGTTTGGAACTGGGAGAGAATAGACCATGCATGTGTTTACGTGCCAGTGTCTGTGCCATGTGCATAGTGGTGGTGTTTGTAAGGGAGAGGTGGGTGAGTGGGTGGCTTGGGGGCAGAGGGGGAGGCGATGGAGGGAGTGTGAAAAATCTACAACGCTCCCACGCTGCGCATTCCTGCCTGATGCCGTCCCGCCGATATGCCCGCCACCCCTCTCTCTTCACACGTCGGGTGTCGCCTGCTTGGCACGCCGGCGTGGCTGCCTGTTAGGGTGGCAGAGGGGTGGTTGTGGTGGAGTTTTCAGGGGAGGTGGAGGGCAATTGAGTGACATCTGCTCTGCTGAGACGAGGGGCAGGCGGGCTCCTGGCATTGGCGGCTGCGGTGTCGGAGGCGTTGGCACGAGGCTGGCTGGGTACAGCAGGGGTGGCGGCGCCGGCAGCAGGCGGTGGATAGCCTTAACGGAGAACCGTTTGCTTAAACAGCATGACATCTCCTGGAATGAAAGCACCCACACACACACACAAATACACACTTCTGGCAACACACGCTCATCTATGCTTCCATGCACACAAACTGGCGCTCTGCTGTCCTCCTTTTGCTCTGTCACTTCCCTCTACTTGACTATTTCTCACCTCACACTTCAAGTTTTCTCAGAGCCGCCATGTCCAGCACAGAATTGCCGTTCAAAGGCGTTTTCATCTGCAGTCTACTAACGTGGACAGTGTCAGCGCAACACCGGGGTTCATTTATGTTGCCAATTACTTTCCTCGCCGCCTAGTCCTCTTCCATCTCTACCTGTCTTTTTCGTCTTTTATCCTCGTTCTCTTCTGGTTTCTCTTAACCAAACACCGTTAATGAACCATGAAGCTGACATCTGCAAGAAAAGCAACAACTACATTAATGTGAGTGGCGGCAACATCCCAAATCTCTTGCCTTGTCACCTGCCACCTCCCAAGTAGAATATATAAGTAAATGGAACAAGAAGAGTGAAAGCACGTTGAAGGAGAGAGGTTTAGTAACTTAGAGCGGAATGAGGATAAACATGTTGATATCCAGTCAGTGCTGTACTTTGTTTGCTATTAAAGCGTAGCAGTTTTTCTTTCTAAGTATATAAAGAAGTTATTAGCAAATAGTCATTTTCAGTGGAGGACAATGGATTCAGGTAACCTGGGGGTGATGGAAGAGAGAAAAAAACCCAAGATGAGTGACGTTTATTAGATTGTATCTAAACGAATCCACCACTCTCCTCTGTCTTTCTCTCAGAAGTTGTTTCCCTCCTCTTTCATATCACTGCTGTTGTCGAGGCACTGTGACGCTGATGCGGTGTAAATTGATTTCCCGGAAGATGTGATGGATGAATAGAGAATGAACATCTTCATCGCTGACCCCAGCGCCGATTGCTTCTCCCCCTGCCCGCGCAGATGATTGACAAGGCTGCTAACGAGTGCCGTCGCCGGTCGTGTTATAATTTTGCTGTGTTGAAAACAGTCGAGACTCGGTCCCAAGGTAATGAGCTTCTGGAAGAGAGGGAGGAGAAAAGGAGAGAAGAGGCTCACCCTTGGAGAGGTGAAATAAAAAAGAGTGGGAGTAAATAAAAATAAAAAAGAGACAAAGCACATGAAAGTAGATTAGAAAAAAGTTGAGGTTATCATCGACTTGAGAGGGGCCGTTTCATTGTTTATCTGCTGTCTTGATGGATGTCTTTCAAGCGGGGGTTTCTCAGCTGCAATGTATTCATTTCTCAATCGCTGAGAGGCACACAATTTCAAAAGGCACCATAAAACGTGGTATTTGCATTAAAAGTATTTGATGTAAAAGTGCTGTGTGCTGCAGATTGTGTATCTGAGCGTGCACGTGTGTGGATATCCAAGCTGTTTTTAAGCAAATCCTGTGTGTATGAATGAGCAAGTATGCATTTATGTGAGTGTCTGCATATGCATGTAGGCATGTGTAAGACTCATGCATGTGTTGGTGTGTGCACATGTAATTTATTCTTCCATGTTGGGACTGAGGGCAGGTCTCTCTCTGTTTATTTGGATGATTAGGAGGTGACAATATGTTGCTGATGATCAGGTTTATAATCAGCTAGCATCACAGATTATTCTAACCTTGATTAAAGACCTGCAGTCTCCCTATCATCTCCCAGCTCAGCCTAATAAGATAGGACGACGCTCTGATTAATGCCAGAGAGCGACTAGTCATGACACAAAGGACAGGCCTGCATCACCGCAGGAGGACTCGGGGAAACTGTCACGCATCATACTTTGTTGTCTTTCTGATTTGCCTGCTTGATACAGGACCTTTGTCTTAATTATGTTTCTTTTACAAATTAATTCGTGTGAGACTGATTCAGTTTTCATTACCGCAATAATAAGGACGACGTTGTTGGCGTCTGCCGTGATTAGATATCAAAAGAAACGTTGCGCCAGAATGTTACTGCTGTGCATCCATCTGCTAACACAACCGACAGCTCTCCCCTTTCAGAACAAGTCATAAACTCATCAGCAAACTTTCTTTTGTGTTCACTGACAATCATTAGCGTGACGTGCGCACAAACACATGTGTGTGTGTGTGTGTGTTTATGCGGGGGATTGTGTTTTCCTGGCAGAGTGTTTGATTCATTATGCTGCGAGGTGTTGTTGAGGTCCCGGAGGTGTGTAGGAGAGGATTGAATGAATGAGTCGCTCTCACAGGTTGTCAGATGATGAAGGCACTGATCCAGGGTCTCTGGCAATCAACCGGCTGGAGGCAGACGCAGCAGCCTCTGGCCTTTGATTCAGTTTCTCACCGAACAGCGCGTCCCGGACTCTCTGTCTTTGTCTCTCTCTCTCCAGCCCTCCTCCGCCAGAGTGGGATCATCACGTACTGTTGGCGAAAACAATCCTCTGGTTTAGCAGCAGTGTCACGCTGAGGAGGAGGTTCAGTGATCTGCTGTTATTACTAAGCAAAGGTTGCTTACTTTTTTCCCTAAATTACAATAAAGGTCAAATGTTTGGGAAGGAGAATTGAATATTCCTGTATAGGAGAGATTTGTTTTTGTTGAGTGGGTAAAAAAGTTTCCAGGATTAATTGCAGTAAATGCATCAAAACAGGGTTTAATTGATTTCAGTAGCAAGCTTCCACTCATCATTTTGTAGCTAGGGCCATCAGTATATCAGGGTCCAGCATGGTTACCCCTAATATTTTGTTTTGGACCTGGAGAGTCAGGGCCCTTTTTAACAGCACAAAAAACGGAAATGTAAAATGTTTTTTTTATTTTTGCATGAGAGTTGCTGAGAAACATGATTTCAAACTGATGTTTTTAGAGACCCCCACATGTAAAACACAGATATATATGGTAGATGCTCATACAGTCATATCTGTGCTGTCATTTTTCAATAATTATATTAATCCTCAAAGTGATTCTTTTTACCTTTTTATACTATCCAGTTTTAACTAATCTGTTTTTTTATGCAAAACATCATGAAGGACATTGACATGATCACCAGAAGGATAGTGATATTCAACTAAAGTAAACTGACATTTCTGTAAAAATGATCTTACATTTTCATCATGACACTTGATGAACATGACTGGAACCTGCTATGACTTCCAATTTGATTGACGGGCCTATGTTAATATTAAAACAATATGTATACACACTTATATGTGTATTAGAATCAGAAACTACCTTTAATTTTCCATCTACATATCAAACGTCACATAATTAAAATAATATAGTCAATGGACTTTTAGTGCTGTTTAACACCTGTCCACCATATGATAGTGATGCTATAGATTAGTACTGTTTCTCCATAAATAAAGTAAAGTAATATAAGTTTACTCAACAAGAAAGAATGTATGTCCGAAGTGTTCTTGTGTTCAGGTGCCTTATGTGGCGCCACACTGAGCCGTGGGACAGTCGGAAGGAGGAGGTCCAGCCGCTGATTGTGTCTTTCCTCTTTGATATTAAAAGCATTCTAGTGAGGATAATTTGTGTTTAGTGCCCTGCTGCGGATAGAGGCGTCCTGTTTGACCAACGAAGCTAACCTAATTCATCCCCTCCAAGTGTGCATGTGTGTGTTCTTGTGTTTGTGCTAAATGCAGAATAGCTGTTGTGACTAGTTGTGCACACACAGTCGTGTTGTTGTTGCTAAGGGAGCCTGTGTGTGCGTTTGAGGGCCACTGAGTATGTGACCTCTCCTCCAGCATCTCCAAAGCAGCGGCTCAGCAGGCGGGTAATTCATGCCAAAGCCCGGCCATCCGGCTGCTCGGAGCGCGTGGGGGGGGGGGGGGGGGGGGGGGGGGGGGGGGGGGGGGGGGGGGGGGGGGGGGGG
>JAVQJL010104278.1:0-38105 GCA_036024295.1 Nannoperca obscura
CCCCCCCCCCCCCCCCCCCCCCCCCCCCCCCCCCCCCCCCCCCCGTACAGAAGCGGCTGCTGCAGCTGGGACATAGTTTTCTTTGATACTCATAATGTTTATTGTCACATTTCTGTACTTTGTTGTAGCTCTTGAACGTTTCGTGTCAAGTGGCTTCACTCATTCGGCGTGTCTGTTGAATGTTGCTGATGTATACATCCTGTCTGTGTCTCATGCTCAGGGATGAAGGGCTCATGTGTCACTTTCCTAGTCTCAGCAGCAGCACGGTTCAGTAGCTCTCGGATGCTTCAGCCGCTATTTGAGCTGCAGGAATTGGGGGACGGCCGTGTTTCAGATTCCTCACCTGTTTCTGTCCAGCCGGGGTTATGATTCACTCCAGATGGGATAACTGCAGTCACGTTGTGCAAAGTGTGTACTGCATGCAGAGATGTAAGCCATCAAGGAGTTTGTCTGCCACAGTTTTAATCAATATCTTTGCATTAACAATGGATCACATGACTACTTCTATGTAAAAGGGGTCACTTGTAGTGAGAGAATGATGGTCCGACTCTGCAGGTCCCCTTGGCTCTACAGAATGTTTTAGTGTCTCTCAGATTGTTTCAGTTTTTCCCTCACCTGCGTTGTCTTCAGCTGAAGCAACCAGCTTTATTTTCAGCAAACGACACACAAAGTTAGCAACTAACATTATCTGGTCTTATGTTTACAGCCCTTTTCTGTTGACCCTCAAGTGACCAAAAAAAATGGTATTACAAGTGTAAGTAGCAAAAATACAAAAATTCCCCAAAAGGCCAATTATCCCCTTTTATTATAAGCCATCGTGCCAAATCTCTGGTTTTGTGTTAATCTTGCCAGTCATTGGTGCATGATGTATTCACAGGATGCAGTCAAGCGTTAAACACATAAAATAACAAACTCTAACTTTATCTGTTGTGAGCTCTTGAATGCAGTGTGAGTGCATTATGGGTCATATCACTAAGCTTTGTTCAGCAATTGATGAGATATAAAAAGGGAACCAGTAGCAGTAAACATGGACTAAAAAAAGTCCAATAAAATTAAGGCAACACTTTGTCTTAATTAAGTTCCTTCTATAATGAAGAGTTTGTTTTCTAGGTGTATAATTCGGTCTATTAGTACAGAATGTGAGGTCGACTTCTGGCCTGTATTCCTGAGTAATAGTCAGTGTAATCCTGTTAGAGCTGTCAGTGAGCCTGTCAGTCATGCTGGTGAAAAGGCCGGCCATGATCCATAGTTGAGTGGCCTCCTAACTTAGCTGATGTGATTACATAATCTCATTAACCTCAGGGTTCCTGTAATGCAGAAGGACAACTGGCTCCGTAATTTGACACATGCTTTCTAATCATCCACTCCTTCCTCTAATCCTCCTCTCGGTGGGACGTCATTTCAATCTTTGTGCTTTGTTTCCCAGAGAAAGGGGAATCAGCTGGGGGATTGACACCAGGTGACTGTTAAACCACTTGTAAGACAAGTTTTAAGGCAGTGTTGCCTCTGAGTTTTTCCCGGACTGGCCAGGAGGTGGCACTGTTAGTGAAGGCACTGCAGGCTGATGCAAGTTACCAGAATTGGTGGAGGCCTTTAATGAGACTGCATTCACAGAGTTAAGTGCTATAAAGACGGCTGTTATTTCCACAACCATTACTGATACTGGGCTTTATTTTCCTTTAATTCTGCCTTTCTTTAAAATGCTCCTGTGGTCTACACATTAATCTGCATCGTATGCCATTAAAAGCATTTTCTCCAATAAGCTGGGCACTGTTCAATCCATTAACAACTGCAACAACACTGGTTGTGCTATTTTTCCATTTTTACATGCAGCTCAATTTTGAAGAGTATATTTTCAATTTGCAACAATCTGCATTTGTGCTAACTGTGTTTGCTCCTTTGTCTTGTGTTTGTTTCTTCTAGGTAAGTGTCTGTTCCTGCCTTTGAAACTGTTAGTGGGTTTGAGCTGTGGCTCCCAGGTGACGGTGGAGGCCGGTGGAGGCTGTCACGTGGCACAGAAAGGGTGAGCTGCTCCTGTATGTGCTTGGTTCCTATTAAAGCGTTGGTCTTCTTGGACAAGAGAGTTTTATAAAAATGGGGTCTCTGTCTTTGTCACAATGTTTCCCATACCACTGATCCCAATTCATTTCCCACTTGTTACTCACCAGCTTTGTACATGGCCTGGCTCTCAAATGAATACCGCTTTTTATCTGACATAAGAACGACAGTGACTGGGGAGACTGTCCTGTTGTTGTTGTTGTGACGGCATGAAAGGCCGCAGGATGTTCATTATATCTGACACTCTCTTTGATGCCGAGCCAAGTGATCTGATCTGCAGCTCCAGGCTCTGTTTCTGTCCCTGTCTTTCTTCCTGTACTTCTGTTTCTGTATCATGTGTGGGACAGTCAGCCTTAGTGTCCACTTTATGTGTGATGTTAGGGTTGAAACATATAATCGATCAGTCGGCTAATTATTTAATTGCATTAATTGATATTTATTGACTTGTTGATCAACTTTGTTGCCTCCGTTTGTTACTCCAAGTTTCCTACACATTACATATATATACTATATTTTGCTTACAGTTACTATCCAGAGTGGGTTATATTCAAGCATCAGGCCAAAATCATGCTCCTGAATTAGTTTTAGTTTTTATCCCTCCTACTGACATTTTGTCAGTAATTGTGAGTTATAAAGCCGTCGTCCTTGTGCCGTTTCCAGAACTTGCCTGGCATGAGACGCAGTTATAAAAGCTGCAGGGGCTGTTAGTTCGCCAACCCTCACCGCAGGCAAAACAGCCGACAACAGCCAGCAAGACGCCCCCATCATATGAAAAAAATCTGCTCTCTCCCCATAAGACCTCTTCTTTGCCTCTCCCCTGCAGGCGAATGTGTAGTTACTATCATGCATTTTTCTCAGGGTAGTGCAGAGTCTGGGAGTGATCTGGAAGAGGACGGAGAAGAGGGGAACGTAGAGGTGGAGTTCTCAGTGAAAGGGTTTATTTTCAAGTAGCTCCTTTCACACTGTCACTGTCGGGTTTATGAGGAGGACAACGCTGATATATAGGATCCCACTAATGGCACTTCACACATATCATGCTGACAAAGTGGCCCCAGGCCCTTTCCTGGACCAAAGAGGGTTGAAACTATGGGAGTGTCATCCGGAGGCTCTGCCAAAGTGCCTTTTAGGTGTTGTTTTTGCTTATCTGGCAGTCAAAAACCCCATTGTTCCACCATGGTGGATATATTTCCTCCAGGTCCCTCGGGTGATACCCTTGCAGTGACTGCAGTTGTAGACAAAGTTTCTTCTTCTTCTGGTAGTAATTGTCTAAGAATTCAGTGTTCAAAGCCTGAGAATTAGGGTCTTAATGATCTTAATGAGCCATGGAGCTGTTTCAACTGCACACAGTTCAGCAGGGTTTATTCTGTAGAGCTAATCTCTTTTTGCCACTTGCTAGAAATTGTCCATGTGGTTCTTAGCATCATAGCATAGAACCCCCGTTTCTGTGCAACTTTTATGTTCTCTCGTCTTGAAACTATTGTTATATATCAGTGTACTTAAAGGAATACGCATATCTTTTGAGTGGCACCCTCTCGAAGTGTAAAATGTAGCTCTAAATAATTTGCAGATTGGATTCCAATAGAGACCCTGAGTCACAGCAACAAAAGCAAGTCAAAGAGTCAAAATTATTATAGAAATTCACACTGCAGCATAATCCGCCTCTTTTTCTGTTGATCGGTATGTTCACTATGTTGTAAACAAACATACCGATCATAACCGCCAATAAATAACTCAAAACGCTGCTAACCAGCAGAGCCTCTGAGCCGCGGAGAAACGATGAGCGTTTGGAACGTGCAAAGTGGTGGAGATGTTAAAAATATGCATTTTCACTGGAGTATTCCTTTAGTAATGCAACTTGGCCTTCCCGTGGTCAGGTTTAAATTTTGGGGTTAGGTTTTCCAGACAAAAAAGATAAAGTGTGTGTGTGTGTGGTAACATGAAAAGCAACCCTCTCCAAAATAACGCTGCCAGTTTGCCATTTCTTTGATGTTTTTATCATCTGAAGCTTTTGGACGGTCAGTTATGTTGCGAGGTGATGAGCCACTGAGCGACTCTCACTTCCAGGAAGAGTCTGTCTGTTTTGAGTGTTGCCAGTAGCAATGCTATCGCCTCCGACCACTGTTCTGGCCTTGCACTATATTTACTCATATTTCTATGGTGCGTCACGTCTCTACGGTTACAGGCATTCCTGGCTGACCGCACCCTACCATGGGTTTTTGATGACTCACTGCAGTGGCCAGTATCTCTATCTCTCTCTCTCACTCTCACACACACACACACACACACACACACACACACACACACACACACACACACACACACAAACTTCCTCCTTTTCTGTTGCTATGGCGTGGTTCCTCCTAATCACACGATGCTCTTGTGATATCCAATTTGGGCAAACTGGCAACTCCCACTGGCAAAGTGCAGTCATCCATTAGCCGCTTTCCAAGTCGGCCATTTTATCTCAGCGATCATTCAGGCCAGCTTAAGTTCTGCCACCTTTGCACTAAATGAAATGCTTCACGTCGATCTGTACAACTTCCGCTGCCTCGTGCCTCCACCAGTTGCCTCACGGGGTTTTCTCGTAAATGCTTAGTGGTTTTGCTAAAATCATGGTGCACAGTCCCGGGAGTGTCCATTAGCCGCTCATTGTGTCGGCCATTTTAGCTCAGTTGCCCTCTAGACAGCTCACGGTCTGAACAACATTTATAGCCTGAGTGGATTGTGCAATAACAAGCTGATACTTCTGTCCAACTGGTCTCTGCCGCTTTGCTTCGTCTTGTCCAACTTACTGTCAAAGATTCAGTTTATGACTCTTTCCTCATACTCAAATTTAAAAAGTCTCCCGAGTGTTGCAGATTAAGTTGGCAAATACTCTCCACCTTTGTGTTCAGTCAATAGCAAACGCTTTGCCACCACCATCTGACGGATGTTACTTGTCATCCTGCAGACCTGTTTGAGGTTTAGCTGTTTCTCTGGCCTGTTGCCACTTGTCAGCAGAACAGCACTCTGCAGGCGATTCAGATTCAGCATCCTTGCTCAAGGACAATTTGTCATGATGGTGTGAAACCAGGGAAAGTCTGTGTGGCCTCACTGGCCTGCCTCTCCTCTCCTCAGCTGCCTGTGTGGGTCCCAGATGGGCTAAAGTGAAATAGTCATCAGACACATTTTTTTCTTCCTCTCTTTCACTACATAGCCAGGTTTATTTGTGTGTTGGGAGGAAAGAGAGATCCAGACCCTGAATGCCTGAACACACGCAGGCCAGAATAATGATGGCAACCTTATCTATAGTTTCTGACAAATCCTCATCAGCCTTGATGCTCAAAGATGTTTTTGGGGTCTTGAAACCTCAGGACGATTTATACAAAGCAGATAATCATTCTTTCACAGGAATCTGTACTTTGAATCAGTAAGACATTTTTTAATTCAGTGAACATGAGGCGGACAGATGTAAGAACCAACTCCAGCTCCAACTACAGATGAAACACAGAAGAAGACAGATGAAGTGACACCATTTGATACTTACATATCCAGGGATACCTGCTTTTATTTCACTTTACCAAGCAGGATGGCCTCGAGTGTTTTGAGCAGCACACTGGGTGCATGTTAAAGAGTGATGGTTGCAGAATAGTCACAGAATTTATCATCAGATGTTTGTGTATATTTACGCAACACTCCCACCAGCACTTTCCCCACCGCTCTTTTTCCAAATGTCAAAATGCGGAGTTGCATTTAACGACCTGGAAGACGACCATATAGCTTGAATTACTCGCTATTAAGCTTGTACTGGAATGCAGAGAGCACTTCATCTGCCAGAGGAGTTGAATGGGTTTGTTTTTAAAGCTGCCACTGTCACCTTGAGTTGTCTCCATTCTCTTGTCCTCTGCCACTTCCACCGTGGCAATGAGCTTTCGTCACGGCTTAAAGAGGGACACAATAAACCAAATTCTTTATTTACAGTATATACAAGATAAGGTTGAGCACGATGAGTTTGCTTCACGGTTAAACACGATTCTTTATACATTTGTCAGTACGTCTGATGCAGGTACAGAGTGTTTCATTTCTCTCCATCTGTGATTGGCTGTTAGTAACCAAACAGAACTCTGTTGTTGCCGTTGTTTCATTTGATTTAGAGCCACAGGACAGGTAATGGAGAGCACATGGAGATAAAGTCGCTGCATCCAGTAAACCAACTCAACACAGGCCTCAAGGTTATAGATGAATCAAAATACCACAGAATTCTTGCACAGAGAGATCTGCTTTCTTCTCCCGTAAGAGATATTTTCTGTTGTCATATATCAAAACTTTGCCCATGCTGGCGAAGCAGCAATTCAGCAATTCATGTTTATAATTTGTGATTTATTATTTCAGATATCTTCACTTTCCAGTATATTATTTCTTATATTACTATGGCAGCTTATCAGAATACCAGGGAACTGGCAGCACATCATTTGTCTGGTATGATCTGCAGTGGAGCCTCGGCTGGGGCAAAAATTACTTGCAGGGGTTTTTATAACGTTGCCATGTCCCAGACGGGTGGGGTTATCTCCCTCCTCAGAGTTAGTTACTATTTACTATTAATAGTATTCACAAATTCACAAATACATCCTGTTGCATTCAGAGCTTATGTGTCCCAGAAAGACCCTATAAAACTGTGAGAATTATTGGGTAATACTGTTTAACCCAGACCTGCTGGAGTCCTTACTAAGCTTATCGCCTCTTCTGCATGCTGTTACTCCCACTGATTTATAAAACAGTGCTCCCAGTAGAGCAACAACCTCTTTCACATAATTTATTTTGACAAACAGGGTGACAAACAAACAGGCCAAAGGTGATTTTCATTAAGGGGGATTATAAAATGGTTGCCGGGGATGAATTATTAGAACAGCGACTCCTCGAAGCAGAACAGTGATGCCAGATGTTCCCTCGTATTAGCGAAACTGTAAGCTTCTCAGTTATTTCATCACTTATCTCTATACTAGGTTCTATGCACAGTCTGGGTCTCTTAATGTGATCAGCAGGGGGCACTGTGCTATGTGCTTTATTCTTATATTTATTACAGGAGGACATTGAATAAGTGCAGCTGTCAGAGGTGGGCACAGTTCTACCGCTGTATTTAAATCTCCTGCAAACATTTTCCAAACCTCCGACTTGTATTTTTAGCACCGTGGTTATCTTGGACTCCATTTTGCTTTCCAGACTGGATCAGTCTCAGAGGAGGTCAAGTAACAGAGAATTAAACACAGGCACAATTGTCTTCTCTTAAGGGAAAGAAATGACTTGATGGCTTTTCCATTTCGGTTTGCAGAGTTGGCTGGTCGGGGATGTGGGCTATGACTGTTGAGCAGAGATTATGGACCCTCACAGTGCTGTCAGTGGTTGACCTTTAGGTTTAGTCTTTCCAAAAGAAATACCAGAACTCTCTGACACAACTCCCAACCTTTGGAAAGGAATAGTAACTTTGACATTATACTATGTTGGGCACCTTCAGCAGTTTACAAAGAGTGCTGTTCATTTTGTGCCCTTGCTTTTAGTTAAAGTGACATTTAATACAATTGATTGAACAGCTGTCCCTGTCGTGTGTTGTGTTTCTTTGTGTGGGTGGTGGTTTTCCCCTCAGGCTTGTAAATAGTGGATTGTGTGTCATCTCTGCCGCCTATCAGATGAATGTCCTTTTTATCTGTCGGCATACTTCCTCCTCTGGATACACCTGACATGGTTTTACATCAGTTAACTTGTACACCAACCCGTAGAACCTGTGACTCAAAGCTATGTGTTATAACTCTTCACACCAAACAAAGGATATAATGTTGCTGAGTGCTCTCCAGTTTGAAAGGAAATAAAAAGACAGCATTCAACAGTGATGCAAATTCTTCTATTTCATTTGCATAATAAACAGCTTTTTAATCTTAAAGTTCCTTGTAAAATAATATATAAGGGATTTATTTCTAAAACTGTCGTGGCAAGTGGAGGAACTTTAGTTCAGTACAGTTTGGCATATTGGTGTGACACTGGACTTGGGCACCATTGTCAGAAGAAGCTAATAGCTGCTATAAGGGGCTATAGCTGCCCTATAGTAAATGAGAAGATATGGGTAACAATTTAATTAATTTTGTGCTTAGAAAATCCAACTCACCATCATGAGTAAGGTAATCTGCTATCTTTATCTGATTTGCATGCCAACAAGCTATGGGAATATTGATGAATGATAGCTAGATGTACATTATTTATTTTCCTAAGGCTTCCCAATGACACAAAGGGAATTTATATTTACAAAATATCAATCAAATGTGTGTTGTGGGTATTTTATGGCATTTGTTGGATTGTTGCATATTGTGCTTAAAACTGGCTAAAGAGATGGTGGTGGGTTTGTATCAGTAATGCCCATTAGCCACACCGGGTGCAAACCTTCATCACTCGGCTTCCTCTCATCCATTTGGTTTCTGTTTTCATCCTGTGTGCACACACCCCCTTGGATTCTCCTCCTTTCTTCCCTCTCGCCTCTCATCCTAACGGTTTCTCTTTCGACTGCGGACTGAGAAAGGTAGGAGGGGTGGTGAGCATCGCTGTTTGTCCATGCTGACTCATGATGACAATTTCATAGATAGATCCTTTATCGCAGTGAAGCAAAACTGATGAAGGAAAGATTTTTGTCAGGTCTTGTTTGTGTGACATTACTGCATGCAAAGACTATATTGAAGTTGTAGTAGTTATAAATATTTCAAGAGATTCATCAAAAAGCTAAAAGAAAACTAGATTTCAAAATGGTGGCTGGAATGGTAATGTCCTTAGCCGATCTGAGGGCAATCTATGAGCTTCTCTTTCAAGATGGAGTCTTTGTGGTCAAGAAGGACAAACGTCCACAGTCCTTCCACCCTGATGTCAAGGGGGTTACCAACCTAAAGGTTATCTGCGCCATGGGCTCTCTCAAATCTAAGGGTTGTGTCAGGGAGACTTTTGCTTGGAAACATGCCTATTACTATCTTACCAGTGAAGGAATTGCATACTTGCGAGACTACCTGCATCTGCCACCGGGGATCATGCCTGCCCCCCTTCAACCCGTTCGTCGACTTGCATCTTCTGCTCGAGTCCATACAATGAAAGGCCCAGCGTCCTACATCGCAAAACCAAAGCCTGGAAGAGAAAGCGAGAAAGATGGCGTGTTGGAAAGGCACTTTTACCGCCACAACAGAGTTGGAGAAAAGAGAGAACCATCTGAGAGGCCTCCGAAAGACTTCAGAGGCTCCTCCCAGCGTCCCGCATCAGTTGGCGAGCCTGGTGTTCAGACCTTTTTTAAGAGAGACAAGGATTTCAGCAGAGGAGAGGAACATTGTACAAAGGCGGGTAGCGGAAAACGTTTTGGAGCTTCTTGTCTCCCCACTAAGGACAGAGCCACCAGATGTCCTGACTCAGTCAAGGAGGCCAAGCAACCCATTTGTTCAGTCACAGATGTGACAAGAGAAGAAACCTCAAATCTGGCCTTGGAGATTCTTGGAGACGTAGTACCTGAGGTTGAACCTGGTGAACATGAGGTGGTGGACTGGCAAACAGTGCCTTTGTTGGCAGAGTCTACTCAAAAAGAAGAACAACAGGGCGTTAAAGATGGAGGTGTTCTTGAGAAAGCTGATCTGGTGACTAAAGATACTGCTGAGAAGTTGTCATGTGATGGTAAGACGATGAAACAGCTGAGTGTTGAGGTCTTCTGCCCTGTGATCAAAGCTATGACCCCCAAGTCTGATCCTGACCATGACTCAGCAACCCCTCCATCAACAGCCACGGATAATTTCAGAGACCTAACACAGGAAAACGTGGTGGATTATGACATTACTGATATAGATGATACCCAGAAAGTCATGGAGAAGACCATTCGTATGAAAACCATCTCTGAGTTTCATGTCTCCTCAGAGACCTCCTCCGGTGCAGAATTTGAGTCAGGCTGTCAAGGCCCAGTAGTCTCTTCAGAAGGTCCAGTTGCTTCCATGAAGACCACTGAGCTTCGTGGAGACCAGGCCGTCATTACAGAGGATCCTGAGCAGGAGAAGGAGCAGGATACTCAGGGGATCTGGCCTTACCTCCTGGAAGGTTTGGGCTTTTCTTAGTTCTCCTCCTCCTCCTCTTGTTTCCTCCTCTTTCCTCTTCTCTGCAGTAAGTGGCTATCTGGGCGTTGCTATAGGCACTGCTTGTGTTTGGGAGGTTGAGAGGGATAATTTAATCTTTAAACAATACATGTTATGGTCTTGTCATTTTCCATACAGCTAAATAACAACCAGACTGCCAAGTGGGTGTCATATTACTGAATGCATAAAGAATTGGGCCAACATGGGTCTTGCTTGCCTGACTGGTTATTAAGTGTGTATTATTATTAACTGTACGTTTAATATCTACCTTTAAATCTCACAAAAAAAAATCCCATAATTGATTTTATGTATGTATTTCCACAATACTTACTCTTGATTAATTGAGCAATTAGCATGTCTATTTGCGTTTGAGTTTGAGTTAAACTAAAACTCAAAGCAAATAGGAATGCTTAAATAAGGAATCACTCTCTTCCCCTGCATTTAGTGCAGCCTGTGATGCTTTACGTCTGCTCTGTTTTAGCCACACTGCAGATATTTATAAATGCTTCCTGTGATACGTTTAAGGCCGAAGTCAAACAGGAAGCTGTTACTGGCATGTTCATTGTTGGTACCATGTGTCTGACAGGCAGAGGTAGGAGATCATCTATTTATTAATGCTGATATATGTTTTTACAAATATATAGAGTATTCAAGCTTTTTCATGGCTTATGTAGAATTAAGCCCATGAACAAATCTGCTGATATTTTGACTTATTGAAATTTTGAGATTCCCTTTCCTTATAGCATACTGTATACATGTAGGTATTGTTTCCACTGAGACATCGTCGTATTTGCACAGGAGTGAGTGATGGAGTTAATCCTGCCATCTGCTGGGGGGGGAAGTGACCTGCTTAAAATACTGTATTGCTTCTTTGTTGCACATTATTCACATGCACATGCTGCATGTTAGGGCATCAAACCGTCCAGTCATTTTCTTTTCATAATTACAGAACATACAGCATTCCCCCAGAGTTCCCATATAAATAAGACACAAGATGTTAGCTTGATGGTGATCAGAGCTTCTTCAAAAGCCAAATATCTAACTGCCAGGCTTTACCTTAATCCGCCGCCTGCCTCAGACATTTCCATTGTCAGGCTGATATATGACTAAGCAGAGACTAGGGAATGTGAGCTCAATTAAGCCACACTCAGCTTTTCCTGTCTGTGCCTCCCCAAGAAGGGCGAAGCAGCAGAAGCAGTCCAGAAGAGAACATGTGGCAGTTGCCACCTTTCATCTGCCCCTCAGTGTTTTAGCCCAGCCGGCAATGAACGTAAACTCCAACTTTTAAAAAGACCATACTGTACTTGAATGGACTAGCTACAGCAGCACACGCAGTGACTAACCTCCTGATCTTATTACTATGTGTTGTATTTATTACGTGATATAGTGACAAAGAGAAATCCACAAGAAACCACTTGAGCTACGATGGAAATGAATAATTCTAGAGACTTCATGGAGGCTTTGATTCAACACGGCCAAGGTAGGAAGTCTTCGTTGTTGGAACAGTTCTGTCTTCTTACCAAAAGGTGTCAGCACAGAAATGCTTCATGGTGAGTCTGAGCTTGTGGAGAGGACCAAAGAGGATGAAGCAGGCATGGGTGTGTCTCTCACTGCCTGTTTATCAGATAACAGTCCAGGACAGGGCTTTGTGTCTGTGATTAAGACAGCAGTTGTTTTAAGTGTTGTTAAGATCTTTTTTTAATTTTTTTTACCACAATTGTTCGCTCTCCGTCTGGTTTATCTTGATCCCAGATGTAAAGCAAGTGTTTATTTAGAGAATAAGTGTGAAGCAATTTATAGTTCATAACTTTACACTGAAGACCTTGAGGTCGAAACCACCCACGCTGCCTGGCAGTGTCTGGGATCATGTTGCCTGGTCTTAAATCCAAGGGGGTGTGGGCTGCGGGACGGCCCCTGACTGGCTGCTCCATGTCTCTCCCCTGCACTGCAAGTTTGTTATGGGAGAATGTACTCGGTCTGGATGGGCTCAGGAATAATGCACTGCTGCATAGATAACATGCCTTTAAGATGCACAGACTATGTTCCTTTGAACAGACACAGAATTTTAGTTTAACCTAAGTTTACTATTTATATTTAGGGCTGCAACTAATGATCTTTTTCTTTATTACTTTTCCGCAAGTTATTCAGTTGATAAAATGTCAAACATTTGGAAAAATGCTTATCACAAGTGCCAGCACCCAGAGCAAAAAAGTCTAATCTAATTAAAAATCTAATAAATCAATCAAATAACTTTTTCAGCGCTTATAGTCTTTAATGTATCAGTAAGAATTACTGCACTTGCATAGTGCAAGGAATTATACTCATAATGTTCTTAAATCACGGTTGAACACAATTAATCATCATAAGAGTAAAGATATTGATCAAAAAGAAGCAATAAATGTATCTTAAGTTACTGCTGAATGTAAATGTTCCATCTCCCACTGTTTTAGCTTTAAATCAAATCCATTGCTGTAGTGGTTATACATTATGATTCATATCCTGTGGATATAAGGGCATGATTGCACGGTCTCCAACTTTTTCTGGCTTCCACAGAGAAGCCTTTGTTACAGTAGCTTGCTGGCAAAAAGTCATGTTTTCCGCTCTTTGTCTAAAATCCTGTAAGAAAATGTGAATGTGTCTCTGGGAGTTTCTGGAGCTCTGCACATGGATTCCATTCAGTGACGCTCAGAAACCGCCAGGCATGAGATGCTGTTTCCACTGAGGAAAGCCTCACAAATTAAGTCAAACTCGCAGCGCTGTCTAGTTTTCACTTCCCAGCCGTGCCTCCGCTTCTCTCTTCTTCCTTTTTTCCCCCGTGCTTTTTTAACACGCCCCCCTGGTTCTGATCAGAACACAATGTCGTGAGGTCAGATTTGACTCCCTGGCAGTTCAGTTTTTTCTCTAAAAGTTGTGAAGACGCTGAGCAAAGATGGACTTATGCTGCTGTTTCTGTGCAGGACCACCAAATGGTAGGTTTGCTTTTTTTTTTTTACATGAATATATCATTTTTGACTTTATCATTGCATTTGGGGATGCTACCACAGCAATCAATTAAGTAAAGTTGAATTTCTTGCATTATGCATGTCAGTGCCACTCCCTACATCAGTATCGTTTTAGAAGATTGCAGATTAAAAACATCTCTGGTATTCCTCTCATTGCTCGCCTAATCCTACCTGTGCTCTATGGGAAATCTTTGTCATTAGCCATGAAATGAAAATGAAAATAACTTACTAACAGACTTTATAGGCATATGAAGTTTGGCTATATTGCCGACATGTGGGTATGCAGAGCATGGATCACAATATGGGAATTACTGAGCAAATGCATACCATGTGAAGAGAGTGGGAGTGGGCTGACTCCTCCCATGAAGGAGTGGTGGAGTTAATTCATTCCAGCTGTACTGCTCCCTTGGTTTTATTCCATTTACTCAGTCTTCACTTTGACTAATTGTCAATTTGAGTTGCCAGTTTCAAAGACGCTGGGGATTTGGTTGACATTTTCAAACTGCGATTATCAAGGTCTCACCCACAAGGAACGGCCAATACTTCAGGCTAAAGTCACACAGTCACCCTTTCTTGTTTGTTGTGTATTTTAGCCTCTGTTCCCAACTGCTTGACTATTGAGGCAACTTTAAATGTATTCATTCAACTCTGTCATAATGTAACCTAGATATTTTTTTGTCAAAAGACTACTCACAATGATCATGCGAGAGGTGGCTTGAGGTCTAGGTGACGTCTATTTATGCTTGTTTTATGGAGCACGGTTGGTGCGTGGAATTGCGTTGTCGTCAGTGTGTCGTGACCCTGGTCTCGGTGTCTGGTTTCTGCGTGGCGTCTGGGTTCTGGTGCACACCAGCTGAGGTTCCCTGCGTGACTTTCGGGCAACAGAAACACTGGCAGAGATGCCGTTCTGCCTGCAGCGCGGTGCTTTTGATGTATCAACATTCCTCAGAGAGGAATTTACTGGTGATTATACAATGACAGGCTGGTTGTAGGTGACTGACAGGTTTAAAAATGTCAAAATCACTGAGTTTAAAGTGACATTGTCAGAAAGGGGCTCAGTGTAGTTTAAGCAGACATGTTCCCTCAAGGCTGTTCAGTGTTTTAATAACAGGGCCTAACAGGGTAAAAATAAAAAGCGGGTTTAAGAAAAGTAGTTGGTATTTTAGAGATTCTGAAACAGTATGCAGTTAAATAGGTTTCTGGGAAGCTTATAGGCAATGAGTGTGCAGTCCAAGCATAAGGAAGCACTTAGCATCTGGGGAAACATAGAGAAATTACATAATGGACTGATAGCAAGTGGGTTATTCTGTAAGGGGAAAATTAAAATGGGGGAGGCTTGAGTATAAACATTTGGAAAAGGAGGAAGGGGTTGGCCTTGAATGGTCCGTGACTCGTAAACCATGATGGAAAATAACTGCTTCAGTGGGTAAAAGAAAATGTGTGGAGCGAATGAGTTGGAAACTTTGACACTGAGTGAAGGTGGATCTCACTCGTGCTTACTTTTGCTTCTTATCAAGGCCGAGAGAGTGTGTGTGTGTGTGTGTGTGTGTGTGCCAGCCACACGAAACAGCCTCATATATTATTAACTCCTGCAGATAGGCTGCAGCGTGCGAGGAAAGCAGAGATCCAGTTCCTGTAGGGCAAAACCAGAAGAGTCACTTGAGCCACGGAAGAGGACAAAACTTCTTTTTAAGTATCAGGGCTGCAACTGGGAGAATTAGAGTTAATTCTAATATTAAAATGTCAGTAGAAAAGAAAGAGAGGAATTGTTGGAGTAAAGTACACATGGGGGAAAAAGAGGGAGGGAGATCGGCCACTTCTGTTAGAGGACTGAGTCACAGGGACGAGAGGAGTGGGAGGGGTGCTCTTTCGTTCTGCTCTCTCTTGTAAAAGTCACGGACAACTTTGCTGTAGTGCTTGTTTTATAGTCCGGTATGGCACCACTCCCCTAGGCGTTGCCCCCCCCCCCGCGTCTCCTCCACTCCCCCTCACCTTTCACCCCCCTCCCCCCCTTCCCCAGCCGTCCCACCTGTTTTCAGAGCCTGGGACTTTCCACTTTGTAGCAGGCCCGATGCCGGCAAGTCCCCCTGGAAATGTGTTCCCAGCCCTGGTGGTTGTGGGCCACATTGTTACCTTACTCGCTGTCTGGCAGTGGAGAGTGTGCAGGAAGAAAGGTAAGAAAAGCTGGAAAAGTCCTCGCTGCAAGGCTCACGTCAGGAGAGGTGACGGTGCCGCCGCCGCCTTAAAAGGAAGAAGGATCAAAGGTTTTTCTGTGCAGATAGTTTGTTGCTGGCTGTCCTCGTCCGTGGTCCCTGCTCTCGCTTGCCCTGTGTGTTTTTGTGACGCTCGCTCCTTCTCTCTGTTTCAAACCCCCCCTCCTTTTTCCCCCTCTCGGTTTCCTGTGGTATGGAGATGTTGCAGTTAACCCTGTAAATGCTGGCTGTAATCTGATGACGTCGGAGCTGGAGTATTTTAGGGGCGTTTTAGCTTCGTCCGAGCTTCGGCTTTGCTTGAATAGTGTGTCTTTAAAAGATTGCTGTCTGTAGAGAGCTCTGGCTCGAGTTGTGTGGCTCCCTTCAGGTGACTTGACTGCGACTTTAAACCACAGACTCACTGTTCAGTTTGGTTACTAATGTTAATCGGCTAGTTCAACTGGTTTCTTCTTGAAGTGGTTTCAGTGTTAAGAATCTGCTCTTCACATACCAAACATGAGCTGCCATGGGAAACATAATTACTCTACTGGACCTGCTGAACAGCCTGAAGGTTACCTGCAAGGCGTGTGTGGCTTTTTACATGTCATCAGACACACACACACACACACACACCCCACTCAGGCCTATTTTGCTGTTGACACAACTTGTCACAAAGGCAGCTTTCTAACACCTCTGCAGACGACACACCCTGAGGCAAATTAAAAGATGTCTGACTGACAGCCTGCAGGTGTAGAGGACAATAGTTTTTTTGATTCTGCCTCTGACAGTGTTGGGAGAAACCGATGTGGCCACCAGGCACTCTGAAACAAATCAGCAAATTCACTTTGGACATTTGAAGCAGCCTAAATGTAGCCCCAAGTCACATCCTGTCTCCTCTACCTGCACAGGTTTGCACTTTAAATGAATCCAGCTGTAAATGTTTTGTAATAGGATGCATCTCTTATCACTCCCAGTGGTCTAGGTGGAATAATTAACTGCACAGTCCCATTTCAGATGAAGTCAGGGAGGACACGCCTTGAGTAGATAAGAGTAGTTTTCACAACAGCAGCTTGCCTGTTAGTTATGACAGGTCGAGTCACTTTCACAGCTGTGATAAATCTTCATCAAAAGAAGAAACAGACCCGGAAACTTTCTCCAAAAAAGTAAATGCCCACAAAAAATGCCTAATGTGCTAATCATAGAACAAAAGCAAGACTCATCCAGCTCTCCTCTCCTCCTCTGTGCAGCACGAGTATATCAGTTCTGACAGCTGCAGTACAGATCAAATAAAGGTTGCCCGGAAGAGTGGTTTGACTGGTAAATTGCAGGCAAACATTGCATTGCAAAACTAGGCTGCGTGCTATCTGTACCTTCTGTCAATATCCAGCTTGTTTTGCATTTGAGGAGATCTGCTTTCAGCTCTGTGCTTGTCGCAGTGCAGACAATAAGTCTACATACACCCTGTACATCGGCAGCGGTCATGTTCCCTCTCCCCAGTGTCTGTCTGCACTTTAATGATGTGTTTTTAACAGAGGGAGGTGTCGCGATTGATTTCTAGCCGTCTGGAAGCGTGATCATTGTTTACATTACAGGCCAAGTACAAATCAAACTCCGGCAGTGTCACGTGCCGGATCTGAAGACGCCGCTAAGTTCGAGCTGTGGTTTGCTGGAGCTACAAGGTGCCTTTGACACAGGGTGAAGTTGGAAGTAGGTAAAAGGGATTTTACCCAGAGCCAGGTTTAAATAAAGCCCACAGAGTGCCACACGTGGTGGCTGGCTAATGGTAGTAAACCCGACACTGGGGACGGTGGACTGTGTGTCCTGGATACCATCATAACAAACCGGAGAAAGGAGGTCTGTGGTTTTCCTTCAGACGGCCTCACGGTGATCCACTGGACCTTAAAGGAATCCGAGTGCTGTGTTGCTGCACGGATAATTAAAGAGTCATTTGCACGACGTGATGATGTGTTTATAAAGCGTTAGGAGTTCTGCCCGAGGCCTCTGTTGGTTTTGGCCTCTCCTTTAACGTCCCCTGTTGTTTCTCATTGTTCTTTTTACTTGAAATTTCCGTTAATGGTTTAGTTGGAGGCTTTTTGAAGACTGAGGAGATTAAAGTCTCCATTCACTCAACAACACCGGACTCAACAGGGAATATATTTAATCCATTTAGGAAGCCACTCCCAAACCTGCACCCGTGTCCGTGGACGACCCACTGGACAGCGGCTTGTCTTTGCTTAACCACGTGCCACATACAGCACACAGAAGTACTGGGTTTAGATTTTGGCTTGTGGCGTGCATCTGTGACTCACTTCCCCGTCTACTTTCATTGTGGCAGTAATAACAGACTTGAGGGGGGGCGGACCGCTCTGCTTTAACTGAAAAGTGAAAAAACATGCTGTTATTGAAGGACGCCAAGTGTCGACTACAATGCACGCCCACCGTGTCCCTGTACGCCCTGCACAATAACCGGTGTAACATAAGACGCATCAGTGGTGGTGCTGGTAGTCAGGCCTGTCCTCTGTCACACTACAGCGCGAGGCAGCGGCTCTGATCTGTGCTTGTGTTTCCACTCCTTTTAGGATCAGTTTCTAATCATTTTAAGATTAGATTTTGTGTATTTGATAGATTGCTTTTCTTCATTTATTTCCTGGTGATTATTGATGTACAACTGTTCAGTCAGCTCTCTTGCTCTCTTCAGGCTGCAGTTTGCTGTAACATTTGACTGTTGTTGGGTAGCTCTGATGTGATCCTGAGAGCAGGTGGCAGTTCTCATGAATATCACTGTTCAGAGATGAAAACCTGTTTCAAAACTGACAACATCCACAAAGAAACTACATGAAAGTCTATAGCTGAAACTAATTATCTTTAATTACCTTTTTACCAAACCTTTAAATATTTAGCGCCAAATACTTCAACAATTGAGACATTTAAAGAAAAACGCATTGCTTGTGTGCACATATGTTACGTGTAGCAACCGAGATCCTTACACCTAATAAACAATTCTTAAATAACTTTTGGGGAATTTAAAATAAAAAACGAAATATTAGTTATTTTGTAACTAACAGCTGATATGGCTTCATTTATACAACTTCGGCTCATTTAGATCATTTTTCATTTTTTTCTGACTACAAATGAGTTAAGATAAATTGTTAAAATAAATTGTTTATTTTAATTAGTGTTATAGCCAGAACCACTCTCCCTTAATACAAATACTTTTAATTTCCATGACATAAAATCTGTTGACTGCCGCGGTGGTCTGTCCTCTGCCTTAACTCGACAATAATCCGATACCTGTTTGAGAATGTGAAGTATTTCTCAATGTTGCGCAAAGAAAAAGGGAATAAAACTCCTCTGTGTAAGTTTTATATGACCCACAGCTGTTGTGTGTGTGTGTGTGGGGGGGTGTGCGCGTGTGTGCGTGGTGATGAATTATAGCTCCCGGGCAAACGTTGTCAAACCTGCACTCTGCCCTTCCGTGAACAGACAGTGAGACAAAAGAGGGGAGCGTCTCTCGCTGGTTGTAATAAGGATCACCATGTGTGTCTTCCCACGAGTTATTTTAGTTTGTGCTTCGCATTCAGGGGCTCGAAGGCTTATGTAATCTCGGGGAGAGGCACAGGCATCACACTTGCTAAAATAAGGAGGTAGCGCGCAGTCCCCGGCAGTAAACACCGCACAGCCCTCCGGTCCGTGTGTGTTGGACATGTTCCTCCCAGGCGAGCGGTGAACGTTATGAGGCGACAGCAGAGCAGGATGGCGCGGCTCTCCAGCTCATCTCACTAGAGAAAAGCAGAGTGAGCTGGGCTTG
The DNA here is from genome assembly GCA_036024295.1 of Nannoperca obscura. Taxonomy (NCBI): domain Eukaryota; kingdom Metazoa; phylum Chordata; class Actinopteri; order Centrarchiformes; family Percichthyidae; genus Nannoperca; species Nannoperca obscura. Next base: position 19,178 of record JAVQJL010104278.1, read on the forward strand.
GGACAAAGAGTCTGCAATCTGACACGACCCCGCGTGTCGCGTCTCCTCCATGTGGCTCGAATAGAGGAGAGAGAAACGGTTTGAACGCACTAGAAATACGCGGGTCCGCGGGCGTCTTCGGCACAACCGCGCGGCAGGATGGCCGAAGCAGGGGACGCGGTGCGCGCTGCCGCGCCGTGCGGCGGTCTGGAGTGGGAACTTTTATATCGGCGGACCAATTACATTCACGAAATGAGCTGCGGAGAAGTGGGGTCTCATCTGTACAGCCGAATGTGTTGCGCAGGTAGGTCCGAGCGCCGGCCGCCGCCTCCGGCTCTCAGCGCCTGTAATAGGAGGTTCTGGCTGGGAGGGGCTGCGAGGGTGCTGATGGTGATTGTGTTAACCTTTTCCATGCCTCCGCCCACAATTCAACAAGCCCCGAGGGTCAAAAGAGTGGGCGTCTCGGAGGTTTCCGTTTTATTGTCTTGTTGTTGTTTAATCCACTTTGTTGACACCAAGATAACGTCGTATCTGAGTAATACCCGTGATTAAAATGTCCTCAACTCCCAGAGCAGAGTGGACTGTGATGACTTCATTAGTTGACCGACAGACAATTAAGTAATCTGCAAAAATGCAAATAAATAAATACATCTCTGGTTCCAGCTTTTCAAATGATGATAAACTTAAGTTATTTTAGCTTTGGACAAAACAAGCAATTTGAATATGTTAACCTTTGTGAGCAATTAATAAACCAAATGATTCATAATCATTAGGTTAATCGATAATGGAAAATAAATCTGTAGTCCAGCGAGCGGGTGTTGGATGTTTGATGGAAAAGGTGTGTGTACCTGTGTCTCGTCTCTTGACACGATCACTGCTGACATTTGAATACACTAACCAGTAAATGAGTAAACGTTACCTTTGTGTGCTGAGAGGCTCAACCTGAGTGAATGGAAATGACTACATCACTAAATGTTTGTTGACCTGCTGAATGTGCGACGAGCATCTCGGGTTTCGTGAACGTCTCTATTTGACGTTTAAATGCTGTGAGAAATGCTTTTTTTCTCTCCTTCTAACCAAAGAGTTTTCCAGAAGTTTTGGGGCCAAAACCGCAGCTCTGTAAACAGTGCGCTGGTGTGTTTTTTTTGGTTTGTGCTGTGTTGTCATGGCAACCACTCTCTTAAATCACACTTTTCCCCATTTAAGAGTGACCGTCAATGAATACAAGTCAACACTGCAGGGCCCCACGTGACCTTGGACTTTCTTAACAGTAGCCTGAACGATAAGCCAAGAAGGTTGTCGGCTACTAGTTGGAAGTTAAAGTAGATTCTAGTAAAAGTTCTATGTTTTCAGACTTTTCTCCTGGTTTGCAGTGCAGCTTCTCAAACAGAAGAGGGAGACAAACAGTGTTAAGCAACAAGCCCGTGTTCTCTTTAATTGGCCGTGGCTGTCTGATGATTATAAATCCATTATCTATTCCCCGTACTTTCATAACCGCAAGATTGTGAACACCATGTGTGGCTAATTACAAGTGTTTTTGAATGCATACTGCCTGAAAATGATACTCTTATTTCAAAAGTGAGTTTTTTTATAATTACAAAGAAAACGTAATTTAAGCAACTTCAAAGACAACGTTAATGTTGGACAAGGGCCCAAGAAATGCCTCCGTTTTGTTGCTTATTGGGTTCGTTGCCTTTATTGTCCACCTGTATCTCCCAAAGCTTTGTTTCCAGCACCGGAGTTTGTTTTGAAAGGGAATAAATGCCTGACAGTTCTAATAACAGACAGAGCTCTGTCTTCCTCTGTTGTTGTGCATGCTTTCATGCCTTCTTCGTTGCCAGATCCAGGTTGTATCTGCCCCATAATGCCCCAGGGCTTCCATTCCTCACCTGAAGCGTCCAACTTTCATACCATCATACAGTACCTGCTAGCCAGATGAAACGTGGTGTTGGTTAACATTCCTGTCCGCAGCGGGACCGACATCGCATGCTGTCACTTGCACAGACGAACAGGCGGACGGGACGGGTTTCGGGCTCGGGTGGTGTTATTGCAGAGAAGGCGACCCCCCCCCACCCCCGTCTGTGAGGAGGGTGAGCGCTCCCTCAGGAGGAATGCATTGACTTGCATGCTTCTCACGGCAAAACTGTCATCGTAAAACTCTTATCAGCTCTCGCTGCTCGGGTTAATCCCCGCATGTTATCATTTACAGGGAAATATCCACACAGTACTGCTCTGTGTGTACCGATCAGCTGCTGATAGGAGCACGTTTTCACATAATTACATCACATAAAAAAGTGCTTGCGCCTCTTAGTTTTTGAACATTTTACAAAATTGGTCAAAATAAACTAGTCAAGAAATCAAAACTAGTCTTACTTTGGCATCAAGACTTTTTGAAATGAGCTTAAATTAGGATTTTGCGTCCAGTGTTTCAGGAGCTGCACAACACTACAGCAAAAATGTGTGCGTTTTTAAAATGATTATTGGACATTTGCAGTTCATCAGGCTTTTAGACAAATGTATATATCGTCTGGCCAACAATGTTAGATTTTTATACACTTTATACTTTGCTGTGTCTAGAAATACTAAAGGATCTGTGGCGCCTCTCTGTTCTTGGTGACTGCAAGTAAAAGATTAGATCCTAGGAATAGATTTTTAACACAGCCACAGCCTATAGGGTAGAGTTTAGGTCTGGTGAAGGTGTAATATCAGCAGCTTCCATTTCTCAAGTCTCGACAAGCCACCTCCCTGTGTAGGCATCCAAAAAATCTCTCTCCTTAACAGTCTTATGTCAGTATCTGCACCAAAAATTGATGCTCCCTAGGGTGAAAGGCGTTGCAGGTATTCGGGTGCTATGGGACATGCATGGGGTAGTGTGGAGGTGTACGTTTAGAGCGCCCAACTTTGCAAAAAAAAAGCAATGCTGTGTTTATCAGAGATCATTTGTGCAGATGGAAAGAAGCCGTTTGAAGAGTTTTACTGCATGAAAGAGACGCAGATGTAACAATTCTTTCTTTCTTTCACCACTCATGCTCATAGACACACACTGTTCAGTCAATCCTCACAGAGCCACAATAGCTGCTTTGTGTCTGGGATAATCTTCTGCAGCAGTGTGGTTACTCTATTAAGAGTTTTTGGAAAGCAAAGCTTCACTGCCTCTTTTGTCGGTTTGTGTTACCGGCTCGACAGAAGCTTTTATTCAACACTGGAAACTCATCTAAGAAAAATAACCCAAACCAATCCTTTAAATCCAGTTTTTTGTCTCGCAGGTTTTTCTCATTAGAGATCTTTACATGCTTATATTCGTTCTGCTGCTGGGTTCTCTCATGTAAATCGCCTCACGTGGAGAAATGGCTGCCTGGCTCTGCTGCCTCCCGGCCTCTAGGTCTCCTCTGCGTTCAGGAACAGGCGTTTCATTGAGGCTCTGTGGTGATGTGTGGCGTGTCCAGCCTCCGACCACACACTGGTGACTGCTAGCATGCGCACGCAGAGTTCAGTTGGGGTTAACAGGCTCCAGTGGACCATTTCTGTACAGCTTTGTCTCGACGTGGTCTTTTTGAATATTTAGTGTCATGCAATAGTTTCTTTGACTGCGGTAAGATGAGCTGGGTTAAAGCCTCTGTTTGTGCAGAGTTGCTGTTCTGTAGCTTAATCTTGACCTCTGACCTTTTCTCTGATCATCTCCCTACAAGCCTCATACACTTTAACATCGTCTCTGTTGTTAAAAGTGACCGTAGGGACCATACTGGTGTTTTTGCATATACTGTATGAAATCATTAACAACCAATAGCTTATATTTTGCTAACAGTTCTCCAAAGAATGCCAACACCTTTTTATAGTAGATTCATTAATTATCTATCTTCCAGTGGCAGCCATTGCTTGGAACCTGCCTTAGATTTCTAACTTGAACATTAAGTTAACTTTTATATTTTGCAAATTATTTTATTGTTGCGTGTTTAAGGGTAATATTTAGGAGCAGCTGCACTTAAAGCTCTGCTGCCACAGGATCAGATATTCAAAGTAAAAATGAACTACGCGTGTTCATAGTGAAATGGAGAATCTTGAAAGTGAAAATATTTTAGTTTGACAGCAAAAGTCATGGATCACAGGATTATTGCATGAAGTCAAAAAGACGTTCACTGTGATGGATGTCACATTTTACAACTGTGAAATGAACTTACACTGGGGGCGTCCTGGTATACATTTAGAAAACAATAAAAGCAAATGTAATTTGTAGTTACAGGCTGAAACATGTGAAAACAACCAATACAAATCAGTGCAACTGTAAAATCAACATTGAGGCACACAGATGTTACTTAAGATCTTTGCATGTAATCAGTGCAGAGGTCTGATGGGCGGGTGCTCTGTGAGGGTCTTCAGAGAGGTGTGTTGTGGTGGGTGGGGTCGGGGTGAGCATAACGGGGCAGGGCCCGGATCTTCACTCTCTCTCCACAGACCCCTCAGTCGTGAACGACAGCTTCTGACATTGTAGCCCGCAGGCAGGCATTTTGCAAGAGCTGGTGAAAAAAGAAAAACAAATAGGAGCAGAGAATGTCAGAGACGGCAAAGGGAGGAAAAAAAAGACTTGTGTTCAGGAACTGAATCAGTGGCTTGGACCCTCCCACTTAACTACAGGATCCCACACTGTGAAGGAGTGTTTCAGGCAGTAAGAAGAAGTGGAAGTCTCAAAAAGCAGACAGCATCTCAACCTGCAGAGGCTTCCCATTTGTGTTGTGATCAGTGAGATAAGTCCAGCATGGCCATGGAGCGGAGGTTTAGAAACTACTCCTCTGACAGTGTTGGTAGTGACGGGGTCTTCTTAGAGGACTGCTACTACCAGGGGATGCTCAAGGCCACGGATCACAGGAAAGGTAGGGTTTGTCGTCGTCCTGACATAGTTTAAGTTGTGTTGGCATAGAGGTCTTTTTGTGTTTTCTCTGAAAGTTAATTCTTTGCTTTAGAAGTTTAGATAGAGAGGTTTTTTTTTCTCGGCTCACTGTTGCTCTTTATTAAGAAGAAATGTAGTTTCAAGTCTAAAACGTGGACTCTGCTTTTGTCTGCGGTGGTCTTCTGCCCCTCTTTTATGAAACGGGCCACGCCCCTTTTTGTGTCATGGCTTTCCCCCCTTTTATTGGTCCACTGTGCTGACACCCATTTTGAGACAAAAAACCGACTAAACGGTAAAGATGTGTGACGGATATTCTTTAGATTTTACTTGTTTGGTTCTGATCTGAATCTTCGCAGCTGAGAGGAAAGAGAGCCTGAAGAATAACTTTCAGAGTGACTTGTAACGCAGTTATTTAGATGCATTAACTCGTTTTTCTTCAAGTGCAAAAAACAAAATGAGATAAAAACACATCACAGCTGCCGTGGTCAGTACCCGAGCGACAGGCATGATTTGCAGACATCACGCAGCCACACTACGCTCAGCAAACAATGAGGCTCTTTCAGGAGACCTGATATCTCTCACCTCATCTTGAAAGTTTCTTTGCCTCCGAGGATGAAAGGGAACCTCCACCTCTCTGTCTGCCGCTCCAGGCCGTAAAACTCAGCCGAGCAAACACATTATTTGTAAGAGGGATCAGTAAAGTTGACATGCATTTCACCGGGTTGAGTTTTGGAATGTCAAGTGCCACTTTGGTGTTTAACGGCATGAAGGAACAACAGCATCCTGAGCAGCAAAACAGTCACCGTGCCAACAGTTTGTTGCAGGATGTATTTTCTGCAGAACCTTCCTGTTTCTGTTTTTTATCACACTGACAGTTAGGTAAGTGTTCATGATCGAATTAAATAGAATCTATCTCACTTCTCTGTTTGGTCACAAGCGTGTTTGTGACTCATCCACGTGATGCCACCCTGAGACGGGCGCTCGTTGGCACCACGCGACGTCGTCTTCTTTGGCTTCTCTGTTCCCTCTTCATCTGATCACTTCTGTCACAAGAGCTTTGATCTCACTTCCTATCCAGATAACGTAATCAAGCTCCAAACACTGTGACCGATAAGCAAATCAAACATAATCGTCTCGTCAGATTTAAACATCTGCAACAGTGAGAGTCACGTTGTGTCGATTCCTAATCACTTTTGTTCTAAGACAGACTTGTTTTGTCACAGCCCTCATCACTCACTTGCAACACTGCGGTGAAGAGGTGAAAGTGTTTTTATTTTGTAATTATCTCTCCAGAAAGTTGCTGCATGGGTGAACACATTGCACAACATATACAGTACCTGCTGGTATGTTTGGAATAACCAGACTGTGAAAACAAAACCAAAACCGCAACAGTCTTGCAAGGTGGAACATGTTCCTGTAGAGGTGCTAATCTGAGGGATGTCGGAGGTAATTTATTTGTTTCACCTGAGTGAAGCTCGACACCTTTGTTTCCCTTTGATGGACGGATTTTAAACGACCATAAGAGGTTGTGTTCTGCACTTTCTGCCTTTACGCCTTACATCTTATCTTCTGCAGCCTCTGTTGACGTCACATGTTCAATGATCTGGTGGTTTCTGTAACTAGGAAAACCATACAAGTGTTGTTTCCCCAAAGAGTCTCATCAGATGTAGGACCATGACCACAGCTATGGTCCTACATCTTTGGATGTTTGATCTCATTAAATAAAAATGATGTTAACTGCCAACCATTTCCTAAAGCAGTGATTAAGCTGAGCTTCTGTGTCTCTGTCTCTCCACAGATGAACGAGACCGAGTTCAGAAAAAGACCTTCACAAAATGGGTCAACAAGCACCTGATGAAGGTAAGATCCCACTTCAACAACACTCACTATTACAAATACGTATTTTTAGAATTATGCAACTCAAAAAGGTAAAAAGAAATTCTCTTCAGCCCATTTACGTTGCATAACTTGATTAGAAGGACTACAGCTGTCCATGAATTACCCTCAAGTTCTATTTAAGTCAAATTCCAGCTGTTGCTTTCATATCCCACCTGGTTACAATAGCTTAAATTACACAAAAATGTCTCCTAAGGAGATAATAATCACTGGATAATCACAGTCTGGAGAAAGTCACCTGAAAGCAGCAAAAGATAAACTGGAAAGAGAGCTCAAAGCAAAGCCATTTTGATTCCCGAAAATTCCAGAAAAGTAAAACTCTTTGGAAAAGGTGAAGAACACTTTACAGATGGCTCCTCCGCATGATAAAATCCACACATGCTATTTGTGTTCGCTCTGTGCGTGTGAGGGGGTGAGTCACGAACACATCTGGGCTCCAGACTGTCAGGGCGGCTTCTCGGTGCTCTGCAGGGGAACAGGAAGCCCCAGCACTGAACTCCTACTCTGAATGTGGCGGCCATGATACTGTAAGGGTTCTGGCCCTTGACTTACAAAGAAAGCACTACCTGCTCTACTACTTCTAGCTTCTCTGTTTTATAATCAGAATTATTTGAATATATATTTGGCTTTTGAACTGTTAGTTAGACAAAACAAGTTATCTGAAACTGTCACTTTGAACTCTGGGAACTCGTGGTGGCCATTTATTTTAGTTTCGTGTCACTTTATAGACTAAATAATAAATGAATTAATAAATGCACTAAATATTTAAGAGATCAGTCGAGTCAAAATAAGTCGTTTAGTCTGTGAAATGTGAACAAAACAGTTATAAAATGTGCTGCCTTTTCTGCCCACAACTCAAAACCAATCAATCAATCAGCAAATCCTGATAACTGAGAAGCTGCAACCAGTTTTGCTTGAAAGGTTGTTTTTTTTTGCTTGAAAAGCAATTAAATGGCCGTTGCAGATCTGGTCTTGATTAAATATTACCAGAAAGCAGAATAATGCTCATCAATGAAAATATTTAAATGTTAGAAACATTTGTGTTTCTGGTCACAATGTATGAATCATCTAGGGGAGAGGAGAGGGGGCTTAAAACTACCCTGCAGATATCTGCAGTTTAATGATATTACAAGAAGAAAATAAAGCTCATTTTGTAACTGACACACTATCTTTGTGCATATAATAACATAATAATAATATGGATCAGGTTTCAGGTAACAACAGACTATTTAAACGACTTAAAATACAAACACCAAGCTGCAGACATATGTTCAGGAACGTTTCCTGCAGCTGTTGAAGGAAAGCACCTGAAGTGTTTCGCGTCTCTTGCTGCTGCTCACCCAACACTTTCAGGTTGACGAGCCGTTGTTTTCACACGGGAACTGAAGTGTGTGAAGCTGCGAGGAATGACCGCCGGTCCACCACCTGCGTCCTGTGACATGGGGCTCTGTCCGAGATGACTCAGTCGTTGTTTCTTTGTCTGGAAATCCCTCACATTCGGGTCCAAAAGACTCGAGCGGGTCGGCAGTCTGGCTGCCCTCGAGGTGCTTTGGACTCGTGGTCACAACAGAGTCATGGGATTCAAGTTGGAAGCCAGGAGAGCTCAGTTTTTGGGGTCAGCTGTCTTAAAATTGCTATCTGCTGTAGCCTCTTCCTCTCCACATTATTCTGTGTTTTATGTATTTCGCTGCAATCCAGAGCAGATCTGAAGAGCTGAAACAGATTTTCCTTTCTAAAACGAACACTGAAAAACAGTTGTAAATACTCAATCAGATGATAAAAAAAAACAGAACAAACATCTGTAGAATCAAACCAGCGCCTGCGTGTTTCCTTCACGAGTCCTTGCAGTTTTATGTCTTCTCTCATTAAACTGTTTCTTCTTTCCATCCTTCATCCTGTCCTCCCATCCTTTCCCATCAGCACTGGAAGGCAGAGGTAGGTGCTCTGTGAGCAGAGTGCTGAGTGCTGCCTGCATGTCTGTGTTAACGTATTTACCCTCTGTCACTTTACCTGACCTCCTTAGCTGCTAACCTCCGACCTTTTCCCCTTCATTTTAACACTCTGACTCTTTTCTAACTCCTTTAAGAGCCTCGTCTGCAGGGCACCGGGTCTTTACATGTCGTGTAACTCAGTTTACAGCAGCTAAAAACTTTAAATTACATACGTAAGGTTTATGAAGAAGTATGGGGCCTGCAGAAAGTCTACAGGTAGTTTCAGGAGTGTGGTCAGTGTTTTGTGTTAAGTTTCAGGTCTGAAATGAAACTTTTAAAAGAACCTCCTAAATGTGGACCCAGTTGCCGCTGCAGAAGGCAGACAGTAAATCCAGTCCCTCCATGTTGTGTGCAGGTTTTTCCCTTTGAGTTGCTTTATTTATTTTTGGGTGACATTAAGGGAATTAAGTCTGTGTGAAATTCCCTTTCCTAATTCCTTAACTAGTGTTAAGGTGGTCGCACAAGATGCTGACATGATGGGGGTAAAGTTCTCTGTACGGATCAACAACATATCACTGAAAAACTTAAAGAAATGTCTCCTCTCTTCCCTCCTCAGGCCCAGAGACACATCACCGACCTGTACGAGGACCTCAGAGATGGACACAACCTCATCTCCCTGCTGGAGGTGCTCTCTGGAGAGACACTGGTGAGCTTTGGTGACCTTTGACCTTGGGATGTCAGGACATCTGCCTCTGCTGTCTAACCCTCTGTCCTGTCCAAACCTTTCTCATCGTCCCTGCGCCTCTGTCCTACTGACTTCATTTGCTTTGAAATGTGTTCTGCAGTCTTCTCTAAATGTTTATCTGAGTCAGATATTACCTGGTTGGTTTCTTGTCTCAAGTCTTGCATGTGTTGACTGTGATTCTTTGGAGAGGTTCGAACATTTCAGAACATGCTGAGGTTATGCCCACTTTTTTACGTTACTTATTTTAGCACTGGTTTTTGGGGAACACACCTTCTGGTGATGGAGCCTTAAAACACAAATTTTCATTCTTTGCTTCCATCTCGTAACCTTTCTGCACTGACTTGTTTGACCCCTGGTTTTTCCTTTATCTAATTCCTGTTTGCTGACCTTTGCCCTGACCTTTCCCCCTTTGCCTCTGCCTTCCTCTCTCGCGATGCACTTGCTGCGGTAGCCGAGGGAACGCGACGTTGTGAGGAACGTGCGGTTGGTGAGTGGCGCCTGGACTGTGGCTGGCCGCCTCCTCGGGGCGTGGCATGTGTCACCACCCCAGGTGGCTTCCGGGTTGTGCATGATGACAGTCACACTCCCCGTATTGTCCCCTTTCTGTATCACCATCGTCCTCTGTCATTTTATCAGTGAGCTGGCAGCGTTACAGCAGTGACTTTTGTATGTGAAGTCGAATAATAACTTCTTTCAAATTAAAGTTAACATTAAAATGTCATTAAGAAGGAAAGAACGTATATTTAAGAAGATATACTGTCCTTGATCTTAATATAACTCTTAATTCTTGCATAGCTTAAGGACCATTCTGTACATCTGAAGAAGAAAAGTCGCAAAACAAAATCTCTTTCATTCAAGAAATGACAAAATTCACGTTATCCTTTTCATAATTTGTCTTCTGGATTAGATTTTCTCACAATAAGGTTCTTGAATCTTCCTCAGTGGTTTATTTCCTGAACACTTTCAACAAAATAGTTCCTGCGTGCACCTGCATCGCCAGGAAATGATTATATCATTTAGATTTTTACAAAAATAAATGAATGGGAGTTCTGTGACATTTCTGGTCTGTAGCAAGTTGATTATGAGACTCAGCAGGGTGCGTTAAGTTATTGTATGCTCTGAAAGTTGTAGTTACTAAATATACAAACCTCAGATACGGTCCTCTTTTTTAAATTAGTGTATTGGGTTCCTTCACTGTATTAAAAGCAAAGGCCAAAGATTCATCACTGCAAGCTGGTACGTTGGCTAATTCTGCAGCAAAGCTTCATACTGGCTTAAAGCTTAAAATGTGGAGCAGCGATGCATGTCATGGCCGTCACTCCCGGGGGCAACGCTGTCCTGGACAGGCTTAGAACATGTGGACGCTCATGGATTCTGCTACAGATACAATCTAAGGCAGGAAATAGCTGATCGTAGGTCTCAGAGAAAATGAGGATTGTGACGTGACGATGGGGCGAATCACCGAGATCGTTGTGTCATTCATTATCATGCATTCACCTGCAGACATCCTGGCTGGTTCGTTAATGCATCTCAGGGTCATTTAGTGGTCAGATCTGGTGAAGGTCTGGACAAGCGTTTTGATCACAACCACGCAGAATTTGAATCCCACTTCAAATTTGCCGTATTTTAATTTTAAGTTCGCAACCATGACTGCGTTTATTTTTTAATACCGTAGAATAGATCTTTGTTTTAAACACTAAAGGTGTTGCCGGACACTGAAACACCCGTTCCTCAGTCATGGGGCCTTGCTGTTTGTTGATCATTCAGACCTCGTGTGTCCCCTCCTCCTGATGTTTGGCTTCCTCTCGTCTCTCACAGCCGCGGGAGAAAGGCCGCATGCGCTTCCACAAGCTGCAGAACGTACAGATCGCCCTGGACTTCCTCAAACACAGACAGGTCGGTCAAAAAGCATATTTTTAATATATCAAAGGTGCATTTTGATTCAGTTTTTTCAGTTTTTGTCCATGGTGAGTTTTGTTTTATTTACTGTTTTCTTACTTTGTTTTGATTCAGGAGAAATGTCTTTATAATCCTCACATTGTCTAACATACATTTTTGCTCTTTACTGTGCAAGTAAACTAACTTAAAACCGGCCGTGTTTGGTGTCCACGCACCTTTCAGGTCAAACTGGTCAACATCAGGAATGATGACATTGCAGATGGAAACCCCAAGCTGACCCTGGGGCTGATATGGACCATCATCCTTCACTTCCAGGTAATGAAGGACACTTTTAAGAGCTTATTTTGATAGAAATCACTATAATTAGGGCAATGAAATTAAACTAGCAGCTTTACAGTCATTACTTAAATTACATTTACTTGCATTTTGCATGTATTCAAAGTGAACTGCACATTGGCATCTAATTGCACAAATCAATCTCTCGTATAAACGTGCATTTTATACAGTTTGCATTACATTGTGATTAGTTTTCTTCCAGGAAAATCAGATTGCCGTACCCTCTTTCAGGGCTCAATCATCAGCCTCGGTTTATGATGTTGACACAGCAGTTACAGCGCAGCCAATCATTTCCAAATGGGCGTTATTGGACATTTGGCAGCACTTAGGCTCTTATACACAACTACCACCGCTTCTCCTGTCCTTCAGTGCTCAAAGACTAAACACTGAAAAAAGCTATTCATTCATTTTTAAAGAAGCACGTTCACATGTCTGAAGTTCTGCGGCCCTGTGCAGCTCCACAGGTCGCAGGGTTTCATTCAAACTGGACATCCCTCGTTCTCAAACACCAACATTATGAAACTGCCCGTGGCAGCAAAGGCCACGTTGGAGGAAAGCATTCGTCAGTGGGCGGCTGTGTTCCTGGCGGGGAAGAGGAGTGTTTGGATGTTCTTTTAGCAGATGTTTTGGGAGATTTTGGGAATAAGAGTGGGAGTACATGAAGATTCTTTGATGCTATAATGGGGATGATGGTTACATTGGGATGTGGATGTGGGATCTTTTTTCCCATCCCGTGTGACTCTGTGATTCCCTTGAGAAAGATGCCAGGAGGCGTGGGCGTCATTAAAAAACTGCAGTGGAAGCTAGAGAGATGATCTTCCACTATTTGTATCTAACTGAACATGAATGTAAATATCTTTTACGATGGACATTTTGTGATACATCTGGCGGCTATTATTTCTTCAAAACAAAGCCATAATGTCTTTATTTTGGCTAATACTAGTCACCACAAACAATGGTGAATTTCCTCTAAGCTCCCCAGGTGCACAGCTACAGTTTTGTGATACGCACGTGACTCGTATAAATAATGGGCAGAGAGAGGGGGAGTTGGGATCCTCCCAACACTTTTAAAAAGAGGCTGCGAGGGCGGAGGTCCTGTTTCCACTCAGCTCCTGAGTCACTCTGTGCCCACGTCCACACTGCAGCACCAGGGTTTCCCTTCTGGAGGGAAAATAGCAGAAGGAAGAGATGCTTTCTTTTTTCCCTGCTCCACCCTTTCCTGCAAAAAAAAGTCTAAGTGAAATTGTTAGTTCTGCTATGACTCATCAGCATACCTAAAAACTGAAAATAGTATATAGTGGTAATAAAGCCACACTTGTTCCAGTAAGAGACCGTCCCTTCACTCAATGCATGATGTGCAGCTACGCTATAAGCAACAACTCACCAAGTAACAGACAGATAAACAGACACTAAGTACTGAAATAGAAGTTGCAGATATTTCTTTGGACCTGACTGGAGTTCTCTGCTTCAACACCAGTCAAATAGTCAAGTCTTTAAAAAAACATACCGAAACTTAACTTTAAAGATTTCCTGCGATTGTTGCAGCTTTTTACAACGTGTGTCTTGTTATGTAGAGAGTCCCACCCATCTGGTACGTCAAGCAGAGCGTAACAAACACCAAGGACCTTTCATAAGTACCGTTTGTACATCTGATTATAAATACACAGCTACTACTGGGTGACGGATTAATGCAAAACACACACAGCGAGTCAACCAGCTGCAAAATGCATGTGAAGTCCGACAGAGCGCTGTACTTTACCTTTTTAAAGGACGTCTGTATTGATCAAACCTGTGGATTATTCTGTAGTCTGTCTTCTTTCACGCAAAATAAAATATAGCTGAGGGATTTTTTAGTTAGTGTGTTCTTGTGACTCATAGTTTTGCCTCGCAGCTCCTAAAAAATAGGAATTTTCCTATGGAGGTCCTGTTTCACAGTCCCAACATTCATTTACAGCAGACAGAGTATTAATTGAGCATTTTGAGCACAACCTCTGTAAGACCAGTGACTCAGACGTCTTCACTCTTTCGGTTTTGCTCGCGTATAATAAAGAGTTTGTGTTTTCTCTCCAAAACAGTGAGTTTAATGGGTTTCATGTGCCCTTCAAGTAAAAGTGGTGGTTTGAGGTTTAACATGTGACTCATCTCAAGTCTGGAAGAAATCAGCGAGAAGCTGGGAGAAGTTTTTTTGCCCTTCAACCAACACTTCAATCATATTCTGTACAGGAATATCACAGGGAAAGCCATCCGCCAAGAGGAAAAATGTGTTTTTAATATTAAAATATTAATGGTAGCTTTTGTTATAATGATAAGGAAAAATGACGTTTTGTTTGGAGGTTGTTTTAATTTGAAGTACAATAAGTTAATTCAAGTGTAACCCTGCACATGAAGCAGCTAAAAGAACTGCTAAAGGATTTAAAACAAAGATTTAGTATCTGCATCCTGTCTCGCTGACCACTTGCACCGCCTCCTCCTCCAGATTTCCGACATCCAGGTGAACGGCCAGTCGGACGACATGACGGCCAAGGAGAAGTTGTTGCTTTGGTCTCAGAGGATGGTGGAGGGATACCAGGGCCTGCGCTGCGACAACTTCACCACCAGCTGGAGGGATGGCAAGCTCTTCAACGCCGTCATACACAAACACAGGTGAGACGCTGATCCTCAGTAGATCACGGTTAGACACAAAAGCATTATCTGAGTGAAGGTGGCGTGAAGAATCTCTCAAACCGTGCAGGAACGTTTCAGAAAAGCTTGCCTGGACTTGGGATCTTGTAACACCGCAGGACATGAATTTTTACACACCGTTAAAAGGTCTTCTGTTTGACCTTCCCTACTGCTGGGTTTTATTTATAGCAGTAGGTTCAGAGGCAGGAATGCCAAGTTCATATTTGAGTTTTACACCCGAATCCTCGACTTGTCGGGGCAAAATGTGGATGGGTCATAAATTACATCTCTGCAGTTCATTCATTACGTTTGTGACCAGATCAAAGGAAGAACAGATCCACTGCAGTTCTGACAGTAGCAGTTTATTTAGCCATTTTTGGGAAAAATAACAAAGTGAGGACTTTTTCCTGCTTTGCATAAGAATCCTGGTTTCTGGCTGCTGTCCTGCTTCATAAGGAAACAATCTTTAACTGCCACCTTTCATGCCTGCAGGAGACGCCTGTTTTATACCCAAACCATGTATTTTGGGTGGAGCGACGCTCCAAGTCTTTGTGCTTGCACAGACAAACGAGCCCTGCAGCTTCGCTCACCACATGACACAGAAATATCATGTACGACCTGAGTTGGAATCATTCGGCGTGAAAACTGAGAGAGCGTTTGTGGGTGTATCACACTAGTTTGAGAAAAGGTCGCCCTGATGTATGATTACTGGAGGCTCGGCAGGTTGTAGCAACACACAGGTACGCTAACCGCGCTGCCGCAGATTCTTTCTTGGTGGAGGGAGAGGAGGACGTGCAGAGATTTAACAGCTGCAGCGAGGAGTCTCCGCGCTGAAACAGAAAATCTCACAATAAGAAGAGAATTGGATACAATCTGGGATTACCATTGGACTTCAGCCAGGATGAAATCTGTCTTAAAGCTGCCGTTGATTTGATATTTTATATCTTAACATTTTGCTAAACAGAACCCAAAATTGAACCTTTAGCGCTGTGAACTTGAACGTTGCTACAATGTTGAGCCTGAAGAGGAAGTTTCACTCTAAGAGGCGCCTGAACAGCGCCTCCAGCAGCACCGCTGGCTCCGTCAGTGACGTGGAGGACCGGGTGATCATGCTGTGCGAGGACGTCCCCGCAGAGAACTCTTTCGACTCGGGCCGAGGCTCCCACAGCGAGGAGCACGAATCGGGATCGGAGCCTCACGTCGTCCACCTGAGCAGGGACAGACTGTCCTACAGGCAGGCCAGCTATGTGGAGAGAGAAGCCCCCCGGGCGCACAAAGAATACTACATCCAGAGAGTTGTGCAAGTGTATGAATATTTGTTCAACTTTTATGTTTTGGTGGTGTTTTGGTTCCTAAATGTGCAGAAGTTTCTGTACGTCCTGAGTTATCTTTCTCATTTGTGATTTGTGATCATGAGGTGAGCTTTAATCCCATCAGCCTTATTGGATGCTTTGCACTTGTGCCTACATGTTATTAGACTGCAGTTATCCTCCTGGCAAAGTGTCCGTCTTCTTTCTGTATGAAGTGATGGGGGAATCTGAAGCTTCTCTGGCAGTGAGGACTCTTGTTTTTGCTTGCCCTCCTCTATTCACGATCAAAATGCCTCCAGCAGCATAAAATTTAAAATATGCAATTTGCATAAAATGTATTAAACCTGGCGGTCCTTCAATGTGGAATTATGTCTGGCAGATGAAGCGGGTTAATGTCGAAAGGAAATCTTTCTCACTGACTTTCAACTGTCATACAGGTGATTTAATTAATTTTGACAGAGTAATAAGAGTGTCACTTCCACTCCCTGCTGTCTGTGGCTGGTTTCTGCCCGCAGGCCCACTCTGATTGACATGAGTCAGGTGTACCGACAGAGCAACCAGGAGAACCTGGAGCAGGCCTTTAGCCTGGCAGAGAGAGAGCTGGGCGTCACCAGGCTGCTGGACCCCGAGGGTGAGAGAAGTCGCACAGCACCCTGAACACTGTACTGAGGGACGACATGAGCTTGTGATTAATGTTTTAATCAGCTTCACACTGTTGACATTCTGCACATTCACACATAAGAGTAATCCAGAATAACCACTCGTATAGTCCTGGCCACTGGTTCGCTCTACTGGAGACAAGTGAAGGAGGTTGAGGGAAAATGTCTTTTCACACCTCAACTGCAGTGAGAGCACAAATCTAGGATATTTCAGTTTAATATCTATATCCTGACACAAGTAAGATTCCTCTTTCCTCTTGGATTTCACTGAAAAATAACGTCTTTTTATTTATTTATGTGTTTGTTCTTTTTATTCGTGTCTCCGCAGATGTGGATGTGCCGCATCCAGATGAGAAATCCATCATCACATACGTCTCCTCTCTGTACGACGTCATGCCCAGAGTGCCAGACATTCAGGATGGTGTCAAAGCCAACGTGAGTCCTCCTCTTCCTCCTCTTCCTCATCACCTCTTGTTTCCTCTAGATCACTTTAAAGATATTTAGCAACAGAGGCAAGAAATGGGGTGGAGCAAGGTGATATTAATACAAATATTTAAAGTACGGCCTGAATGATCACCTTGTTATTTCACATAGTAGCCGTAGCGTGGCTACGGGAGCCCTGAGGGGCACGTGAGAAAAACAATCCTGGTGATTCATTTCCTGAGTGATCGAAATTGTTTTCTTTCCTGTGTTTATGACTTAAGAACAGGTGAAAATAAAAGTTTTACCAGGGTAATTTTACTCACTTTACTTTTTTTTCCATCTGTGAAAACAGATTCTGTGAAATCAACATTTAGTTTCAGCTGGTTCAGCTTTGTTTCCCACCTGGTTCACAGATGAAAAAGCTTGTTTTACCTTTTTTTAAGTCAAAACACATCTGTCTCACTTATTGTAACATATTGAATATAACTTACAATCCCTTTTCAAAGCAAATGTGTAGAAAGGATGAGTCAAAGCATCAGCAGCTGTGTAATAAAACAAAACGTCAGGTCCTCAGTTCAGTTATTAAACGTGAACCTCCTCGTGTATCTGCGCTTCAGGAGCTGGAGCTGCGTTGGCAGGAGTATTATGAGCTGGTCACCATGCTGCTGCAGTGGATCAGACACCACATCCTCGTCTTCGAGGAGAGGAAGTTCCCCACCAGCTACGAGGAGATTGAGGTGAGTGGATCTGTCTTAAGTCTTTAAAAACAAGTGTTTCGACTAACTTGACGGCAGAACGACTATGATGAAGCTGATGATGAAACATTTATTCATCCCTTTTCTGATCTGCAGGTTCTTTGGCGTCAGTTCCTGAAGTTTAAGGAAACGGAGCTTCCTGCAAAAGAGGCCGACAAGAACCGCTCCAAACACATCTTCAAGTCTTTTGAGGTACGTTTCCTCAGCAGCTCCAGTAAATCAGCATTCTGTCATTAAAGTGAGCCACGTTTGCAATATAATGTAAAGTTTCAGTAATCAATATGTCTTCGTACAAATAGAACCGAAACAAACTGCAGTCTTAAACGTGACCGCTAACCTTCTACCACCCGCTACTACACCTACACTGCTTTGTGAACCCTTTACGGACTGTTAGTGCTATGAAAAGTCACATGAAATGAACATGTGTAATATTACACACACACACACACACATATATATAGATATATAGTAAGTGGAAAGTGTTTCAGTAACTGAATTCTTTGGAACTTTGGACTTCAATATGTTGACTTCTTTTCTTTGCACGATTAATCGAGAAATTAATCAGGAGACTAATTGATAATGAAAATAAGGGTTAGTTGCAGCCCTGACCTGCTTCTTGTTTCCCAGGGTGCAGTTCAGGCAGGTCACGTCAAAGTGCCGCCAGGTTTCCATCCCTTTGATGTGGAAAAGGAATGGGGTCGTCTGCACATTGCCATTCTGGAGCGAGAGCGTCTCCTCAGGACAGAATTTGAGCGGTAAGTAGGCCACGATCTCGACCTCATCACATGCTCTGTTGCCAAAGCAAACAGTTTCTTTTCTTTAAAACCACAAGATATTTAGAGGAAAGAAATTCTGAAATGAATCATCACACAACGTTAATGTGTAACCATGAGGATGAGTCATTTCCTAATGATAAAGTCCACTTTGGCAATAAAATGAAACTGAGTCGGCTTTGTGGGGTGGGAAGTAAAAAACATCACATTAGAGCAAACGCATGACAACTGTGCCATCGCTAGGCAACACCCTCACAGTAATATGGTCATTTGATAGTCGCTCATAAACTAGTTTTTTTTTAATCACAAGGTAGACAGGGCGTAGCTTTTGGTTCGTCCACCACTCGAGAAGGTGCTGTGGATATTTTTAAGAAACATCCTCTCTGCTTTAGTGGACAGACAGACAGCTCTGCCATGGCTTTCATGCATCAGGGATACGCGTTAAAGTATTTATTCTGCCAGAAGACGGAGTGAGTGCTTTCATTTTATTCTACTAGTTTAGTTTTACTTTGTCAAGAGTCGGCTTTTACTTTATCATCACATCAGACAAAGCAAGAAAGAACCCTGGAGGCTAATTGAACTGTGAGGTAATCGACCCTGTCTAAAGAGCCTGTTGACCTTTGGGGGGGGGGGGGGGGGGGGGGGGGGGGGGGGGGGGGGGGGGGGGGGGGGGGGG
>JAVQJL010104280.1:0-33056 GCA_036024295.1 Nannoperca obscura
CCCCCCCCCCCCCCCCCCCCCCCCCCCCCCCCCCCCCCCCCCCCGGGAGGAATGTGTCTCCACTGCTCCTGCCAAAGATCTCCTGTCACTCAGCTTTTGATGTCTCTTAATGTGGCTGAAATTCTTTTTCTTTTTTGTCAGTGAAATTGTGCAAGTTCCAAGTTTTTCTTCAATTTATTCCAAGTTTCTGCAGCTACCCTCCAAGAGCCTTCCTGGAAGATGTTGCTGGATGTTAGTTGCACTGACGGGACTTATCTCAGGACATAAACATATCAGAGACCAGGAGCTGGTTGTTTAGAGCTGTACAAGCAAACGTAAAAGCTCACCTTGTGGTATACATTGCAAGTTTTCAGCTGAAACCTGTAATTAAAACAAGCAAAATGTACATTCATATTTTTGAAATATATATTCACGTGTTGTAAGACTGCTGTTGAAGCAGAAATGTGAGGACAGAGTAGCCTGGTGTATGTGTGTGTGTGTGTGTGTGTGTGTGTATACGTGGGTGTGTATAGATATGCATGCAGACTGGAGTGATTCTGAACAGACTGAGGCTATAACTCAGATCGATGTTTGTCTTTCTCTGAGGTTTTGTGGACACAGGGGTTAGGAGGGGGGGGGGCAGAAGGAGCGTTGGGGCAGTCTGCTTTATGCCACTGCAGTAAATCACTGTTTTAGCTGCTGCCATCTCCAGTGCTGCCGCTCGGGGAATAACTTGGCGTCTGTGCCGTGTGTCCAACGGTCTCACTCTGCTACCTTCCCATAACTTTTGATGGCAAAGCAGTTGCAACTTCTGACTGGTAGTTTGAGAAAGTTTGACTTACTGCTCAGACGTAGTGGCCTCAGGAGCTGTAAGAACACTTCCATTTGATGGCTGAAGTTACATCTTTACTTTAGTTTGTGAAAAGTTGTGCCCTGACTGTGGGCTGTGGAGCTACTTTAGGGTGTGTGTGTGTGTGTGTGTGTGTGAGTGTATGTGTGCCAAACCAGCGAGATACCACACACACATGTCGGCAGCCCTTGCCAGCCAACAACTCCACAATCCTCTTTCAACGGGCTTTAAAGCTGTACAGGACCCGTGGGAACATGCTGCACCTTGGCAGAGGAGAGTATGCCCATTTCATCTTTTTAGATAATGTATAACATAAATATGTACACATTCTTTGCCACTAGACTAGGTAATGATAGATGAGAATCCAGTAAAAAAGCCTCCCTTCAGGTGCATTAACATGACATTTTACATCTGAATTGTACAAGATTAGATGCACTATACCTGGAAATAAACATTAAAACCTAATTTAAGCTAAATCATTTTTTGTAACTTTGTGCAGCTTCAAAACTTCAGAGTAGTTGTAGCCTCAATGTCACAACCTTTGCTGTTGCACACGTCAACATTTTGTGACTGAAAATAATGAGAAAAGCTGGGATGAATCCTCAAACTTACTTCCTTTAAAGTATTTTAAGCTTTACATAGTTTGTGCTCATTGCAACTTGAAACACCACACCTAGAACTTCTTTACTGAGTTTGGTTTGGTTTGGTTTGGGTTTTGGCTTTTTTCTGACTTTTAGAGACTTTTTCCAGTTGTCCTAAAGTGAAAAACTCATACTGTTTATTTTTCATAGAACCAGAGTTCACCATGGTTTACCACCTTGTACGCAATTTAAAATGTATTTCTTTTAGTTTAAAATGGTTTTTAATGACCACCCAAATGCACCATTAGTCTTGGACTGACTGTGGAGTCAGACCGTCCCTTTCGGCCAGCAAGTGCAAAGTGAGCCTTAAAACGTCAGCGCTCAGGGATCTGGACCCTGAAGGAAAAGACACAGCTGCAGCCTGTCTGTCTGTCTGTCTGTCTGTCTGTCTCTCTCTCTCCGTGTCCTGAAACATCCAGACCGCCTGTATCTCTTTTCACATCTGTGGTGATGAAAACGTCCAACCCGCTCTTTCTTTGTTTCCATCCTTCTTCATTTATACTTATTTCAGTTCAGCTAAACACACATAATGCAATGCATTACTGCCCTTTATTCCCACTGGGCTACACTTCCCACAACACTGGTGCCACATACACATATTGAGGTCACCCTTATCCCAAATTCAGGCTTCATCTGCTTTTCACTCATTTGCTCTGGAACATTGGATTCTTTGCTTTTTTCTCTCACAGAGAATTCTTCTCCAATACTTGCCCACTGTGTGTCTGCTACTTCTTTTAAGGGTCAGCGGGCCAGAGCCAGAAGATACAATACCTCCTTAATGTCACCATCAGGTTCAGTAGAGTGAACGGTAATAACGATATTGACACTTGTCTGCAGACAGTCACAAAAAAGGGGAAGCTGTCCATTCACCAGACCCCAGCTTTTACTGACAAAACTTTTTTTTTTAAAAGAACACCACTTATCAGCCACTCACAATGCCCTGCGGATATCCCTTCTCAGGCAGTTAAAGACCCAGCCACACATTGATTCATGTAACTCTCACATGGCAGACAGGTGGACTAATCAAAACGTCTGCAAGAATCTAAAGTCCCGTTAACTCTGACTTTTTATGACTTCAAAATGAAGCCTGTCTGTCTGCAAACCTCATAATAAAATAATAAAAGAAATGCATGTAATTCAACAAAAACCATGGTGGCATGTAAAGAGCTGCATGAAAGCGCAGATGAAACAGGAGGGCCGAGCCTATTTCTGTGACCCCCCCACAAGGACAGACCTCGTACTTCCATAAATACCGTTAAGCCCACCTGAGATGGCTGGTCAGGGGGCCCGGTGTCAGAGAGATGGATAGAGCAACACTAAAGAGCACTCTGGCTCCACTTATCCATGAGGACGTGTATTCCCCTATTCCCACACCCACCCAACACTCGGCCTGCCATGTGCCTGCAATCCTGACCTTCTTTAGTTGTGAATATTACGAGTGTCTATGTGTGCTCCCAGATCTGCCCAAATGTGCTCATTGGATAATTTGTTGTTTTAAAAGCTGCATTTATCATATTAACAATGGTTCAAGTGACTGTGTGTAATGTGAAAGGGGTTGTTTGTGGTGACAAACCCCCTCAGCTCCACGCTGTTTGTTTAGCGTCTTTCAGCTTGTAGGTTTGGTTTTACAGCCTTTACAACTGTAATTCACTCTCACCAGTTTCAAGCTGCAGCAGGCCGCTGTTTTCAGCACAAAAGACTTAGCGACTAGCTAGAACACCGTGGAGCATTGAGCAGCTAAAGAGGAGTTAGTGGAGACCAAAACAGAGTCAAAAGGAAAATCAATGTGACTTACATTCACCTGAGAGACAAACACAACTCCAAATGAATGCTAATGGTTTTGTGTCTCGTGGATGTGTAAACTGTTTGCTAACAAGTTAGTCATATTAACTTTATAAGGTCAGTGCTGTGTTTACAGCTTTTCTGCTGCCCCCAAGTGGTCAAAAGCATTTATTGATACCACTTTAAAGAGGTTATGTGCATCATAAAATCATTTGAAAATTATTTCAGATTTAGATAATATTTATAATAAAGATGATTCTGAAAATCTGCCTTGACAGGGTGTAAAAATGAGGTCCAATCACAAAAACAGATAAAAAGATTATTATTATAGAGTCCTGACATCTCTTATATCATAGGTTCTTATGGTTTGTTGGATTTAATCAGGAGTAAATCGCCATCAACACTCACTCAACATGCACCAAAAATAGCTATGATGCTTTTTGTGTCTTTATCTTTCATCCAAATGTACTAATCACATTATTCTCACACTGATTGTGAACAGAACGCTTACAGTTTACGTTTACAAAAAAAGATATCACAGTCAGACTGTCACATTAATCTGATGATCTATTAGTGTGCATGTAAATATGTCGTGCAACGTGGTTTTGTTTAGTTTTGCATTGTCTGCTCTTCTCTTCAAAGATACAGCAGGACATGAATGGATTAATTTATTATGAAATAAAATCAAAACCAGTGGATAGAAGCCAAAGCTTTATATTATTGATTCATTTCTTTGGCGCAGGCTGCAGGGAATCAATTTCCTTAACCCCATTTACCCATTGTACCGTATGCTGTTGATCATTTATCGAAGGTAGTAATTTAAAGTTTGGTTCCGCCTCATAATTTCTCTTCTGGTCCCGTTTGGTTAATTTGTTTGCCTCAATAAAATGCAAAAAAGAAGTAACTAACAGGAGCTGTTTTACTGTGAGGTTGGAAAACAGAATTTGTCCTTCATAAGAACAAATCAACATGATACAAAATGCACTAAAAGAGACACATAAAACAAACTGTTGTATTAGACATGTTTACTCGTGCTCAGTCATGGGAACGGCGGGTATATATCCTGTCAAAAAGATTGATGACGGGTGCAGCACAAAGCACTCTGTGTCCAGTAAACCGTTATGAGGCTTTATGGAGAGATACAGCTGCACTAATGTGTGCTAAAACTAAACACACCTAAATACAGCTGACCTATTACAACTGTTCCTGAAATGTGTGTGTGTGTGTGTGTGTCTCCAGGTAAGAGCCCGTCGCAGCAGTTCACAGCTGTGATCCATACACTTACTCCTCTGCAGTCCCAGATCTCCCCCGTGGTGAAGCTCATCATTGCTGTAGCCAAGTCCAAGTTCTGTGCACAGGTGGGAAGTGCGTCTCCTGCTCACTGTGATTTGGTGCTGGTGCAACAAAGGGGAAAGAACTAAAATACACAGTTAATGTTAACCGACTCCATGCGCTTTTTCCATACAGATTGTGGTTTTATGGAACTGCGACAAGCCTTTACCTCCAAGGAACAAGTGGCCCTCCACCAGTGTGCCTCTCACTGTCATTGAAGGACAGACCAAGGTAACAGCTGCCGGCTTTCTGCATCCATCATGTGTAAAAAGATACTTTGTTGTTTAGCAGTGAAGACATTTATCTCCTCCTTATAAACACAGGTTTGCTCAAAGGTACTTTGGCCAAAGTTCTGCACCAGAAATTAAAGAACCGACCTTTCGGCTTCTAGCTGTTTTTTAGATACCACAAACCTAAACTTTAAGACACCGGGCCTTTAAAACCCCCAGGTGGTGCCCTGCTTACTCTCACAGGTGTTGTCAATAATTGTAGCTGATTTAACCTCCCTGCAGGACTGTGTGGGTGTGTGTTGGTCTGACGTCTCCCTCACTGTCTCCTGTTAGTTTTGTCTCCCCCCCAATCAATCTGTGAAGAGATCAAACCATTCAAAATGAAAAACCTGTGTGTTTGTTGGCTACCTTCCTGAAAACGGTCCAGTTCACTCTGCTCACCGTGGACATTTGGACTTGTGAAACAGCATTTCCGTTTTGGGTGGTGTGCCACCATCTGGGTTGGGTCTGTCGCCAAAGATCGGGGCATTGGGGTGCAAAATGTCCACCCATGGTGTATTGCGTGCCCACCCAACACACACACACACACACACACCCCACCATCTCTCAAAATTAATTTTCAGGAAAAAGAAAAAAACGAGACGTGAAAAGTCATGGTGAGTATTGAGGAAGTCATAGTGACCACTGTTGATTGATGGACTATGTGAGACACAGATACCAAGGTGCCTGAGGTTTATTAGTATTTTTTTTTATGTCACAGTACACCCGACATCTCCCAGTTCCTGTCACTGCGATATCTTATTTTTGAATTATTGTGAGCTTTCCAGATGGTTTCCTTTCATATTTTGTATAGCGTCCTATAATAATTAGGCCTGTTGATCTGTTGTGGCAGGTTTGAACCGGATTCAGACAGCCTCTCTAGCAAATCTTCAAATCCAGCTTTCAACAAACAGCAGCACTTAAAAAGCGTGGCTTTATCATGAGTCACGCCTCTGTGCTGTCAGTGTACTTCTCTTGATGACTAAAATAAATTTCTAATTTTCTGTGCTGCTTTCATATTGTTTCACTGACAGAACGTCATGTGCTTCTGTCAACATGTGATTTACTGTGTTGCAAAGGCATTATGAAAGTGTTGCACTAACATGTGCAACTGCAATTCTGTGCTTTTAATTGGTTTAGGAAGAAAATCATACAATCTTGTGTGAATCTTGCATAAGGGTCATAATTCAACAGGTGCAGCTGCCTCTCTTGAAATGAAAATGCTGACAATATTTCAGATTATGAGATGATTAATGGATCCGTAAATGAGCACATTTTCTAATATAACAATAATTATTAAAGATAATTGGACATGGTTGGACCTTGAAAATCAGACCACGTTACAAGTTTAGAGGAGAAATGTCTCTTTGGTGGAACTGCTAACAATTGAAAATAACAAGGAGCCACAACAACAGTGTTTTCTTTATTTTATAAGCTTATCGTGTGCTTTTCTTGTCAAAGAATTAAATAGATTCTATGAAATGTGGTGGAGTAGAAGTAGCAGAGATTTGAAATAGTCAAGTACAACTACCTCAAAATTGTACTTAAGTATAGTACTTAAATAAATGTACTTGGTTCCACCACTGATTAAAAAAATGCACATTTTGTCCATTTTTAATGGAAAACAATGTTGATTGTTAACTAGCCTCTCTCTGTTATCATCTATAGAGAGACATTTCTGAGTATAATATAGAAACATTGTACAGTTTATTAGAAAAAGGTTCCTTCCTGTGTTAATTCAGTTCCAATGAGATGTTATTTCAGGTTTAAATAGACGCTTGACGGTGAGATTGAAGCGACATGAGTTTTGATTGTCAGCTATTAGATTCAAGCTGGGAGTGGGACGTGGGGATTGTTCTCATTTGCAGTATTATTGGGAAATATTCATTCAAAGTCTTCACATACACACATACAGGAGCTCACAACTGTTCTGTGATATTTCACAATTTAAACACTTGAGCTTCTTCCTAAAAATGCACTCCATGGTGTTCTCACTTATTCACTCCCTGAATGCCGACCTCTCTCTCTCTCTCTCTCTCTCTAATCCCGATGCTTTGGGCTCTAATTGCTTCTGTTTGTTTTCATGTTCATGTTCCCCCCTTGAAATGCAATAACAGGGTTTCCATTGGTGACAATATAACGCGTCTCAGTGGCGATAAGCACGCGCGTGTGACTGCCGGGAACCCAACTGCATCTATGGTCCTATAATTAGTCATGTGGTATATTGTGGTGCAGCCGAGACAGATGCTCTTCAGTGTGTTTCCTTCCAAGTGCTCGATGTGTTTGTTCCCACTATAATAATCACACACACACACACACACACACACACACACACACACACAGAAAGTTTGTTTTGCCTCTGCAGAGCGCAGCAGAGTCATTTGCTGTTGGTTATGAGTGTATGTACTCTGTAATGTTGAGTGGATTCACTACATCAGCAAGTGTTTGCTTCCACTGTCTCTCTTTCCTGTGCTTCTGTTTGCTTCCACTCTTTTCCTAAAATACTGTATCTACTCTTTAATTTGTTTTGTTAATATCCCACAAGTCCTCATACCTAAACTAGAAAACCGGTTGCTTCTCCTTTATGGTATAAAATCAAAATACTTGATTAGAATCAAGAACAGATATAGTATATAGTTAATACTACAATGACTGTTGGTAGGAGGCAGGAAGCACACCACAATCATAACGTTTGAAGGTTTTCACTGGACAGAAAGGGTATAAATGAGGGTATGGTAAGTAACTAGAGCTGTCAGACAAATGTAGTGGAGTAAAATGTACAATATTTCCCTCTGAGATGTTGTGAAGTAGAAGTAGAAAGTTGGATGAAATGGAAGTTACCTCCAAGTACCTCAAGTTTGTACCTAAGTACAGTTCTTGCACTGCAACATATATACAAAACATATAAATGTAGTTCACATTGTACAGCTTTAAATTAGTTTTAATGATAGCTTGGCCTCACTATGAGTGAGCTCCTGCATGTTGAGTATTTATGATCCACACATCAACATAATCAGAGCAGTGACCATTGGACTCGCTGCTCTAACTGTTAATATGTCGACTAGGTCTCACCTTCATCAACCCACAAATGAATATTTTATTAATACCAAGAGTAAATTCTTTTGCAGAATTGATGTAAGTTTGTTTTATCTAATCAAAGAAAGAAAAATGTACTATAAAATGAAGACGCCTTTAGTTTTTACTTTATTTCACCTCTGACATACAGTGTTATTGCCTTAAAGGAAAGGAAAGGCATTGAATGTAAGTCCATTTCCAAGTTTGTGTAGCTCTGGTTTGCTCTCCACCAACTCCTGAGGAAATGTTCTGGCTCTTTAGCTGCTAAATGCTCCACTTTCTTCACCAGCTAGTCGCTAACTCTCTCTGCGTGCCAGTTCGTGCCAGGCAGGAAGCGTACAGTGGGTTCAAAACAGCTGCCTGATGACAGCTGCAAGAGTTCAGTAAAACAGAAAAGTTGCAGCTATAAAAACCGAAACAGTGTGTCATTAATAATTCTCTGTGGTATCATCACAGCGAACAACTCTTTTCACAATACACAAGGTCATTTAATACATTTTTAATATATAAATATTGATTAGTCCATCTTTAAAGTCAAGTCAATGTCAGCTATAATATAAAGCACATTTTATTTCAGAAGACACCAGGCTATGTGTTGAAATGACTTCAAAGAGCAACAATACAGATTCACATTCTTACCTCCACAGACGCAGTGTAGTAACAGATTATAAACTATTACCAAAACAAGCTTTTATCCGAATAAAATAGTCAAATTGGCACAAAAGTGAAATCAGACATCAGAAATGTGGTCTGGAAATGGGGATAAAGACCTGCTCTGAAATATAAATGTCCATCTTGAGAGAAAGTGGCTGGCCATAGTTCATGATGGTGTTGCAGATAGCTATGTGATCTCTGACTTTTAACTGTAATTTACAGACATCCGCGACAAAAAGACGGACCGGATATCTCCAAAGACTCCCCTTAAAGTCGCAGGAGTCATGGCTAATATAAAGAGAGGAAAAGGGTGGAAGGAGATAAGGTTCAGACCATTGAACTGCCAGTGATCTCACTGGGATGTAATCTCTGCCCAGAGGCAGAAAGGCATTGACACCAGCCAGAGGGAGAGATGGGGGGGTACCCAGACAGCTACAGACAGACAGACACATGGTACATGTGGGTTCAGCCATTTTGAGGTTTTGGCCTGTGCCACTGATGTATACTGGACTGCTGATGTGCGATATTTTAAGTCAGTAACGATTATCTTTCAGTTTGACCATTTTCAGGCCGCGTAATTTTTTTATGTTCTTGTCAGAGTGGAAAAGCATCTTACACAGATTTTAGTCCATCATAGGGCATTACTGTACAGCTCAATCAAAGCCTGGGGGCAAATATTGCCTATGTGACAGTTTTCATTTAAAAATGGATGTGATGTGAATTCATTTTGACAAATAAATACAAACAAGACAAGACAAGAGTCTGCAGCCGTGCCAGCAGCTCTGTGAGGCTGTTTAACATGCTCATAATGACAATGCTAACATGCTGATGTTAATCAGGAATCATATTTACCATTCTGAGTGGTTCAGGCCGTAGAGCAGGTTGTTCATTAATGGCAGGGCTGGAGATTTCAAGCCTGAGCTCCTCTTGTCCACATGTTGAATTCTCCTTGGGCAGGACACTGAACACCAAATGGCTTCTGAGGGTCAGGCCAGTGCTTTGCATGGTAGTTTGCATCCATCAGTGTGTGTGTGTGTGTGAAAGGGTGGATGAGAGGCAAATTGCTCTGGTTAAACTCTATTTAACTCAGCCATCTAAACAATCTATGTTGATTGTTTTAGCATGTTAACATTTGCTTATTAAGACAAATAGACATTTTCACCTGATGATGGCGCTATGAAAGGATCACCAAAGTTATTACAATTCATCGCCTAGTGAACCATGAAGGTCTGCACCAGATTTCATGGCAATCCTTCAAATAATTGTTGAGTTATTTCAGCGGTGGACTGCCGTTGTTGAACTTGGACACAGCAGTTGACAAAATGATCTCAACTCTATGTCAAAGGATGAGAAGATCTGGACGTGGTCACATGAGTTTTAATTCGGGTTTAAAGCTTACTGCAGACCACCAATGCAATATTGATCAATTAATGTAATAAACAGGCATTGATTTAATATATTAGCAAACCAGTAAACGCACACAAACTGCCTCAAGAGAAGGAAAAACAATGAAAGAGACTCCCAACACTCAACAAGGGGCCTTTTGAAATAAACCTCTGAAAAGATGAACTCAAGTGGTAAATGTAATGAAGCCTTGGACCTTTAGTCCAGAATGAATGCAGTTGATTATCAAGAAGGTGGGTAATTTACTGCGGCCAATTATACTGTGACGTAGTTTTCATAAGAAAGCAGAGTTACGATGATCTCCTTTCTGACTGAACTAATTACCTGGCTGCTGATTATAGTGAATCCATCCAGAGAAAATACATTTTCATACTTTCAGCAGTGATTTAATGCAGTTTTTTTATGTGGCACTCTTAAATAATTGGGAGGAATTTGAGGGGATTTGTGTTTAAACTTTGCTTGATGTTACGCTCAATTTCATGATGAATTTGCACTCAGCATCCATCGACTCGTTAAGCTGAGATGGAAGTAGACATTAACCTTGCGGATATTTGTGGTCTTAGTTTGCTAAATAAGCCTCTTAATATTACCCCCGGGGGGTTCATTTCAATCTGCTTTATTTCAGACGAGTGAATTCATGTTAAACGTCACTGCTGTGCATGGAGGTTCATTTCAATAACATAAACACTTAGTTAACCGAGATTAAAGCACAGAAATAATTTATAGTTCTATTTTAATGACATGAAATTAGCCAAGTGACACTCCAGTTCAGTAAAACCTACTCACACAAAAAATAGGAAGCACTTGCTTCTTTACCTTCAATCCTCTGTTTCAGTTGTTGCCTCACTTTGTATGTTTTCAGGGGGATGATCGTTTGAAACCTCAGCTGAACTTTAGCTGCTCAACAGTTGAATAATTCACACTTTAATTACAAGTCAATAACATCATCAGCAGCCCCCTATAGGCTAATGGATAAAAGTCTACTACACTTTCTGTTAGGCAATGAATTGATAGAGACTCACACAAAACGTATTGAGTCAGCTGGTTAATCAATAGACACACAGCAGGGTGTGAAACAAACACATTTTCTCATTGGCCGTTTATTTTGCTTATGTTCTTCCTGCCTCTATACCATCTCTACCTTTAAGATGCTTCTGGACCTAAACAAACGTCCTGAATCATGAATACTGGGGCACCACATGGGGATATCTTAATTAAGCTGCGTTGTCCCCGGTTCAAAGTCGGCCTCTATCGCTATCTAATAAAAAGAAAACCTAAACACCTCAACAAGTACTGGCTACAGGTCAGGTTGCTTTTGATTGGATGTTATTATTGTTAATTCTGTTCATCTCTCTCTCTCTCTCTCTCTCTCTCTCTCTCTCTCTCTCTCTCTCTCTCTCCAGACAATGAGCAGTCGTTTCTTCCCCCACGACGTCATCCTCACCGATGCTGTTCTCAGTCTGGATGAAGACTCTGTCCTCTCAACAAACGAGGTGAGTCGCTGATGACTTATCAACCAGTTGGCACGACATTGACGGTGTTTTTTACGAACTGGTGAACTGAGACACTGAAACTGTATCAACAAAATGAGGTAAGACGGCCGCATTCCCGAGGCACGAGGCCGCCAAAACACCATTATCAGACATCTGGATCAGAATCTCAATTACAGAACTAATCACCAAACTGCTTCATTGAGGAAATCATCTGGCTGCTTGCCAAAGAGCAGACTGATGAACTGAACCTTTTCTATATCAAATTGTTGTGATTGAAAATATTATATTTTAAACTGAAATAATTGATGGTTCACTAACCCCTGCCCCACATCTGCTGTTTAAATGCTAACAGCGGCAGAATTACTACTGGAAACTCATTGTAGTTTTTGAAACAATGGATCATTGATCTCAGACAGACCTTTATTTCTAGCTAGTGACCTTTAATTTTGATTCCTGAAATGCCAACTGTCACAGGCAGATTTTATTAGATGTAGCTAGCTAATTAAGCTAAAGTTAGCTCCATGAGTGGAAAACACTGTTTCCAGTTGACTTTTTCATGTTTCCAGCTGACATTTGAAAATGAGAACCATATAAGAAGTGGCTTGATGGCTACATACATGATATCACGCTAAAAGATTGAGATTAAAGCGGCATGTCCAAGTCTTTGGCAAGAAGTTGACCCTAGTTTAACACGTGACTAGTTCTTCCCAAATTCATTCATAACATAACCCTGTTTGGCTGCTTAGCTTTCATCCTTCATACATATTTCACTTTTAAAGTCACACAAAAAAAGCATTTAGGATGAGGACCGACTCATGTCTTTGGCAAACGCAACACTGACTCGGCTAACGTTGCCTGGGGGAAACTTGGAGTACACTTTGAGTGTAAACGTTCCTAAATCCAATAAAGAGCATCTGAGTATCATTTGATAAGACATGTTGAACTAACTTTACACTTAAAAATATTAATTTAAGTACTTTTGCAGATGTTTCTATAGGGTTTTTTATCTTTGTAAACAACTGACTGCACAAAAGACTGGGTGGATAAAAAGGTCTACACTTTTGAAAGCCTGGCTCTGGAAATGTTTTTTATAACCAGCTCCAGTCTGCATGGTTTGATGTCAGCCAGTGGGTGAAAAGGTGGTGATGTCTTAACACAGTATTGATCCTTTCTGGAATAAGGCAGTCAGTCCACGCACATTAATGAATACCATTCATTACAAATGAACTGCCCCGCTCTGCCAAACATTGCAGTGGTCACTGAACTAGAGGAGGGAAATGTGCTTTGCCTTTAAAGGGCGATTCCAAATGCATCAGATGAAGCTGAACTAAGTGGGACGTTTAGCAATGCAACAAAGGTAGACAACAGATTTAAAATACAAAACAAAGCGTTTTACAGACATCAATATCGTGGATGCTCAGTGATTTACCACATTGCCAGGATGCTCAAGACCCAGCCTTAATTAAATTACCATGCAATGTGTGGTGTTTGCATAGATACTATTAAGATGGTGTCCTTTTAATTCAGCTTAACACTGAGGAAATGAAAGGGGAGAGGAAGAAATGCCAGTTCGAAGTGCAATAAGCAATAAATGAAGAAGAAAATCAATTAAGATAGAATAAAATGATGGAGCATAGAGTGTAGTAACTGCAGTAATAAGTTGTAAGTTGCCCCAAATGCAACAAAGGAAATAAAAGTGCAGTTAGAGAAACCAAGACATTTTTGTGTGAACAAAAAAACAAGTTAGGGAAGCACGAGAAAAGGGAAAACTGAGTGAGAGGGAAAAGCGAATGAGGGAAGAGAAAGTAAACGTACGGGACAGGGAAAGAGGAAAGAAGTGAGCGCGAGAAAAGACCAGAGGAAGAAAAAAGGGTTAAGGGAATACAAAAGCAGACAAAAGGACAGAAAGCAATGGAAAATCGAGGCGAGAGGAAATAAGGAAAGGACAGTAGAGAAGCGGATTGAAGAGTGTATAATGAAAAACAAAGTGCTTTCACGGAGTCAGGAGTTTTACAAGAGCCATTACCTCTGTGTCTGTATCATTACACTGTCAAAACACAGAGCACCTCTTTGATTAAAGTCTCACTTGTTACTTAAACGAGAGGATGGGAAACACCCCAGTGGTTTGTTACACTGACACTTACAGAACAAATTAGAAACCAGTGAATTGTCTAAAGCATTGTCAAGAGAGGAAATAATGTTTCTGTCGCCCCTTTTTTAATCAAGACTTTGACATGTGAGTAGAGTTAGTGTTGTGTGCTTCATGCTCTCTGAAACTGCAGAAAAGGCAGACACTCATTAACCAGACTGATACAGATTTTACATTTAAAGGTAAATGCACACATGTATCATATGTTGTATTGTATATAACTTAGATTTTACTGGGATTAGTTTTGTATAACTTTGTACAACCACCAAATGGCATCAAAGCTTGTCTTGGTCCCAAAAAAGACAAAATACAAACGCACTCAAAATGCATTTTGCTGGTTACAATTAAATGTGAGCGTACAACACTGTCCTCCAATGTTTCTTTATCAGGACTCCACATCAAGCTTCATTAAACCAAACACATCCATTTAGTACCACTTCTTTTTCCATCACTGCCTTGCAAAAAGTGCAGAATTATCTGGATGAATATTTGTGTTCAGCGCTAACCTCAGTGACAATAATCTCAAATACATTGCGTTTCTGGAGACTGCTTCACAATAAAAGCTATCGTAAATATAATTCATAAATGTAAGTTGAACTGTTGGACAACAGGTGTTTCCTGCGTCACTGTAAAGTCCCTTCTCAGTGTGTGGGCGTTCGCGGCTTCAGGTTTCCACGTCACGCTTTTGTAAGTTGAATATTGGACCAGGATTGGCTGCTTCAAAACTATTTGTGATGTCACAAATCATGCGTGTAAGCCCCGCCCCTGAACATGGGATTTTCAATGAGCCCATAAAAACTTTCCACTTTCAGCAGATGAATGTGAAAACATCCTTTTAGTGTCAAACTCAGCACGTACAGCATTCTGTACAGTGAAACTGCAGGAACAAGAAGAAAAACATAGTTTTGAGTCGGGGGGGGCTTTAAAGTTTCATATGTTTTAAACTTGAGGAGGTAAAATGATCAGGAGCAGCTCATCTGTGATGCTACGTCTGCTTCAGAGTCTTTAAAAGTAGCAACCTCATTTCTCTTCAGCTTTTCAGCGAGTAAAAGATGGTGAAGCCCAATGAGCCCAAGAGAGCCAATATATCTCAATTTACCTTTGAGATGTTTTATTGATGGGAATGAGTCAATGTTCACCTTTTCTACGCTGATGGGATCAGAATTAGACTTTATGGCACCGCAAATACGAGTTTGTACAACTAAAGTTTTTATGGGCACACAAGGCTTGTTTTATGAAACGGGAGTAAGAAGAAGAAGATGTCAAAGAGAGAGAGAGGACTCGTGATGTGGAGCGGATCTTTGCGCTGCTCACTAACCCGATGCTCTTATTGCTCTTTTAACATGGTGAGGGGATTTACTGAAAGGAGATGAAATATGTCAAGTGAGTGAAAATGTGCAATAGAGAACATTACGCTTTTAATAGGACTTTTCATATTATAAACCTCATTGGAAGAATGACCGTGCCAATTTCATAATTACATTGTTTCAGTTCATTAAATGTATGATTATTCATGAAGAGAGATTAGAGAAGGGGATACAACTGGGAATAAACCTGACAAAGCTTTTGTCTCTCATTGGGCGGCCAAGCATGCTGCTGCGTTATGCCCTTTGGAAGACATTTCCAATATGGTGGATGTGAAAGTAGTTCTTCAACAGCAATGGCAGAATTTGTGATCCTCTTCTTTCATACATATATATATATATATATATATATATATATATATATATATAGACATAATCATAAATTCATAGAAAAGATATTAACTCAATGGCCTTTTTTTTACCCACTCCCACCACATTTACATCATTTTGGGACACTTTTAGCCACAGTGTCGTGCTATTAGAAACACATTTATGTTTTTAAAAAAAGAAATGTTTTCTTCCAGTTGATGATCAGCATTACAGGCAGCTGGCATTAGCTCACTGCATCCAAGTATTGAGTCAGAAACTATAATCCTATCAGATATTAGACTGACATGTAGGACCAGACCGTGGCTATACGTTGGAGTGGTCCATCATCTGAGGAAAAAAACATGTATATTATTAGTATTTAGTGTGTCTGTGGCAGTAGGCTGTGGTCATTGCATGCCAGCTCTGTCAGAAAAGGAGCCATGAGCATTCAATGAAATAAACCAGAGAGAGTTGACTGCAGATGATTTTGGGAGGTTGAAAGTTTGACAGGAGAGAGTTTTCTATATAAATGTCAGAGAACACTTTAAGAGCCACCCAGACGGAGAGCTCCCGGTGAGAGCAGCTATAATTCAAAAGATGTTTCAAACACTGAAAACCTGCAGCAGCCGCGAGTGGCCACAGTGGGACCTTACACCCCAGCTGGTTGTCTTGGATCACACTGAGACTGTTGGTAAAACTTCATCAAAGCCCCAGCACTCTGAAAACCACTGGATACGAGCTCAGTTTAAAACACATTTTCCTCACTTTTATCCCCCTGAAATCAGATGGAAATTGACAGTGAAAGCGCCGCAGTGGCATCGCTTCAAACGGAACAAAATAAAAAATAAAAAAAGATTGAAAACACCACTTCTCAAAACACACTGGAAAAGCCCACATGCTGTGGGAGGACGAGGACTCTCAAATGTGATGCTGCTCCTTTTCATCTCACAACGCTGGACATGTTAAACCCAAACGTCACGAGAGATTTGTGACAGATCTATGGCTGGATTGACCCTCTACTCCTCGGATCAATTTTGGCCTTGTAGAATATATTAGTATGTATCTCACACACACACACACACACACACACACAGACTCTGTTCAAATGTCAGTCCTCTCTTGAATTCCTTACTCATATCAAGCCTCTGTTTGAAACTGTAATTAAGACAGACAGATTATGAGTGCAAAGATACTGGGTTCTGCCACTCTCTCAAACTCACACACACACACACACACACACAGAGAGAGAGACGCTCACATAAACACATGCCACTTCACATTATAAAGAGCCTTTTAATCTCTGAAGGCAAAATGATATTTGCATGATATCATTAATCCTTTTAGTTCAGCTGTGGAGACATCTCACATACAAACACTCGTACACGCACACACTCACACACACACTGTGCGTGCACACAGTGAACACGTCCGTTCATCAGGGGCCACACTGGGAATGGCAGCTCCAACCTTTCTTTTGGCTTAGCGCCAGCGCTTTACAGTAATTGCTCACGCGACTCGTGACAGAAGCCGCAAGGTATCGCTAAAGAACATCCACTTTCGCTGCTCCCCTCCCCGACTCCGTCTCTCTACCTGTACTATTCTAGTAATTAATTTTCTCCCTCGGCTCCTGAGGTGGTGTGTGTGTGTGTGTGTTGCCAGTTTCATCGTGTGCTGATCCCCCTTATTCTCTGGTGTGCCTGCCTGCATGTCTCAGTGGTGTTTTTGAATTCAAAAGAGGCACTTTCCCAGGTAGCTCAAGCTCAAGAGGGATACGGAGCCGGGCAGACGTAGTAAAGGATGGATGAAGGAGTTGCAGCTCCAGAAGCAATGAGCATCCTCTTGGCACATGAATGTATTGCTAAATCATACACTTGTGAAGCATGTAGAAGCCCTTTGAGTGGCTGAAGGTGTGTTCAGACTAAATGCAAAGGGAATTGTAGAAGCGGTGTGTTTCCCTATAAAGTCAATAAAAAAAACATGAGTGGAAGCAAACAGACATGGATCTGCTCCAGGTGGTGCAAACGGAGGAATTTAAATCAGAATCCCAAACAGGATTATTACCAAGTGGGTTTTTACATACAAGGAATTTGCCTTTTATTTTGGTGCCTAACAGTCACAAAAGAAATAAGTACTGCAAGTCTAGTTTCTGAAATACATAATGGATGTAATTAGCCAGCTACAACTTAAGTCCGTAATGTCTGTTTGTCGTGAATAAACACAGGCTACAGAAATACTCCAGTGTCAAATCCAAAAGGGAGGCAACACACCTGGACCTACCCGAACCAACATGGACTGCTTTTATTTAACCCGACCTGAACCACTGCAGCATTTAAAACTTACTTTTTTTTTTTACCATTTAACACTAGTGGTATGTTCCATTTGTGTACCCTGACTACATGTGTTAGAGATCAGATAACATGTCTAATAGTTTGTAGTTTATAACCACAGTTAGAACCTCACTAACCTGAAATTTCCTCATGGACTGTAACTCAACACTTCCTGCAGCTCCTTCACAGTAAAAGCAATTTCTTTGGAAGGCTTTTATACTGAATTGATTTCTGACGAGTGACAACTGTTTGGGTCTCTTCTTTCTTTTCCAAGTTATTTTGGCAGAGTCAAAAATAAAGCATTCACACATTTTGAAATGCTGTGGAAATTGTATTGTTTTATTCTCTGGTTTGAAGAGACAAACAAATTAAAGACCGAGGAAATGAGTAGAAATTAGAGAGTTTGAATCAAAGTTCTGAGTGAATCTGTTGTGATGTAGATGACATTTGATTTGATGGGAAACTTTTCAGATGGGAGGGAAAGTGCTCACGATGCTGAAATACCACTTGAAATGCCTTGTTAGGTTGTGAAGAAGCAGAGAGGCTGTTGTTTTGGCGGTGGCCTTGCAGGGTAGGCGGGCTAAATGCCATTCGATGGCTACTCTGAAAAAGTTGTTTATCTGTTTTCCTCCTTTTCTGAATAATTGTGTGTTTTGAATAAGCTGTGTCACCTCTTTACATCACCGTGTGCTTTCCTCTCTCGTCTTATCATCCTCTTTATTTTCCATTGACCTCCTCTTCTTTTCTCTCCTCCGTCCTCTCTTTACTTCGTGTGCTCCCACAGGTGGACTTTGCCTTTATTGTATGGCAAAGTTTTCCAGAGCGTATCGTTGGTTATCCGGCAAGGAGCCACTACTGGGATAGTTCCAGATCCCGCTGGGGCTACACCTCCAAATGGACTAATGACTACACCATGGTCCTTACGGGGGCGGCGTTCTACCACAGGTACAAAAACAAGCTGTAATGCTTTGCAGCTGCTTCACTGATCACTCATTCAAACAATCAAACCATAAACATGATCCAATTTTAATGGAAAGACTTCCTTTCATTGCAGTGAAGTCAAGTCAACTTACAACACGTAACCCTGTCTTCTATACAAGGTTCCCATTCATTCAATTCCTGGAAAAGCATTGAAATTTCAAACATTGTTCTCCAGGCCTGGGATTGGTTTGGGTGGTTTATAAAAGTATGTTATTATGTTTGTTTTCGTGATGATCACCAACTGAAGGTCATTACTTTTGTTTATTAATATAATATGTAATACAATGTATATACACTATAAGTATAATGCTGTTTTATCACTTTGTATATAGTTTCACATGCACTGATTAAACTGTTGGCCATTATGTAAAAAAGATTTAGAACAATCTCAGTTTAAAGGGATAAAAATCATGATGATGATAATGTAATAAGAGATTTGTCCACGTTTGAACTGCAGCGGAGCTTCTTTTCCAGCGTTGTCGTCACTTTGCCTTGTGGTGCAGTTGTTCTGCATCACCTGTCAGGGTGATCTATTCCAACTTCACAGAAAAGCCTATTCCTTCTCCACGAGATGCAAAGCGCATTAAACGCCATCTCTCACCGGTCGCATTGCATTCTTTTAGTGGAGTGATACAAAAGGAAATGGGATAATACGATCTTTCGCCACCTCTCTGTTGTCTCGAAAAATGATTGTCAAAAACACAAGGCTGGGACTGAAAGAAAGAAAAAAACAGGTAAACTAAAGTATTAAGCGGAGCGGTAAATTGAACGAAGAGAGTGCGTCTCTGAAGGGATTTGAAGCATCTTGCAACGCAGATAAACAGCTCTCTCATTGTTCTATTGTTAGGTCGCTCAGTTCGACTCTTTAGTCCTTTTGTTATTTAAAATCTCAAATGCCAACGCAAGAAAGAAATGAGTCAGCAAGTGAGACTGGATAATGTGTGTGTGTGTGTGTGTGTTAGAGAGAGAGAGAGGGACAGCAGACCTTGGCAGCGAGGTAACAGAGTTGACAGTGATCTAGTGCTCCCATGCTGCTGAGAGTGCAACACAGCAACCATACAGAACAGTTACAGAAGTGCAACACACACAACGCACACGCAGTTAACCTCATCTGTCTCTTTTCCTTTATGTGTGTGCATGTCAGGTACTACCATTACCTGTTCACCCACTACGTCCCGGCCAGCCTGCTGACCACCGTGGACCGCATGGCCAATTGTGAAGACATCCTGATGAACTTCCTGGTGTCGGCCGTTACCAAGCAGCCGCCAATCAAAGTCACGCAGAAGAAGCAGTACAAGGAGACCATGATGACCCAGGTAGAGCGGCATTGTTATCCTTAAACCCTGCAGGATCACAGGGTGCTGGCACTGTGGGACTGCCAGTAACTGAATATGTAACAATAGATAAGACTCTGGTCTTTTCATTGTCATTGTGGTCCTTTAAAAAAATAATACCATGTAGGAAATTAACAAGGTATAATGCACAGGTAGAGAACCTTAGAAAAAACCTTAAATAGACTTTCAGAGGAGTCTGGCAATCCAACAGTATAACAAATCCATAAAAATGTACATATGCATTTAATTAAATCGAAAAGTTTTCATTAAATATGTTCTTTTTTTAAATTAAGTTTTAATTAAGCAGCAAATCACGCTGTACATGAGATAATTATTGAAATGACCCCTTACCTAGACCACAACAAAAGCTAAATTCATTTTCTTTTAAAAGATTACATTAAATGAGTGTGTTTGCAATGTGTAGAGGCAACGACACAACAAGTAGCTCCATAAACGTTTCTGAAGATTAACTGCGTGTTTCCTTGAAGCCTAGCCGACGTGTTCAGTAAACTTACTTTCTCATGTAACATTTGCCGAGCCGATTCTTTTTAAGTCTTTTGATGTTATGTTATGTTCACATCCATGTTTGCTTGCTGTCAGTCTTCTTCTTTGCTGTCTTTTGCAAGTTCTTGTCTACGTTTCTTGGCACATTGCTGACACCAGCTGTTGATGAGTGGAATAGCAGAGCACAAGATCAAAACACTGAGTACCTTTTAAGAGTGACGTGTTTTAGGGGGAATAGTTTCATTCCATGACTCAGATCTTATAAATAGACTAGAAGATGGAAAGAGATGCACCTCCCTTGTGTTGGATGAGCAGCTTCGGGCTTCACACCGCCCTGACCTTCTCCCTGGGAGAGCCCTATATGCGTGTTGTGCGCGGGAAAGTGTGTGCGTGCGCTTCGTGTGGCCAGCACAATGTCAGGTTCTGATTGATGGCCTGACCACAGGCAGGACGATGACTCGACAGTATGGACTCAGTGATTAATGTCTTAATTGTGAAGGCAGCAACCTGGATTTACTCCCTCCTTCTTTCTTAAGCACTCTCTCTCTTTCTTTCTTTCTTTCTTTCTTTCTTCTCTCCCTCCCCCTCTCTCTGGTTTGTTTTTTCTCTATAAGCAAAGCGAAGGAACCTTTTAGGAAACCATGACTAGCAGAAGCTGTTGTGATGAAGCAACTGAAGATTTTTATGGTTTCTTTATTTATTTTATATTTTAAGAGTAGATATGTTTAATTCAAAGTATGATTTTTTTTTTAATTCAATTTGTTTGTAGTTTCATTATTCTACCTGACCCTCGTAACCCAACCCCCCACACCGCCGCCTCCCTCCTGAAGCACAGAGGATCAATCTGCTCCATCTCCACGCCCCCATGACACAGCTTATCAAAGGGGAGTGTGGTTCTCCACCTCGCCCTCCCTCTCCCTGCCCCCTGTCCAACTCATCTAATAGCAGGCTCTTCCAGATCGAAGCTGCAGGTGTGTCCCCTCATCTTAGACCAGATAAAGACCCACACTCTGATGGTGACCATCTCACTCTCTGTCCTCCTGTTTCTAGAAGGGAAGGTGACACCAAAGAGCTGCAGTCCATGTGGACAATAAGCTGCAACTAACAACAAGAGCCCCTAAAACAAGTAAATAATCTGTGATCAGCTGCAAAACTCTCAGTTAATGGGCCCCATGGCTGGAACTGGCAGAGTGAGTTCATTTGGACCAACAAACTGCACAACCGGCTAGTTGGAGCCAGAAAGTGGCAAAGCAGGCTGTACTTCACTACGTGAAAGAAATTCCGTTGTTTGTTTTCCGCCAGTCTGACTTTCTGCACTGCTGTTTGCTGAAGCGTCAACATCTACTCGTGGGGATTCCCACAGAGCGAACCAGCTGGTCTGGTCAGCCAGCTCTGTCAGTATGATGAACCTCGAATCTCTGGAGGAGCGGGTGGTGAAAACAAATAGCGGGAGATACAGTATGTGTTGCTATGATAAGCTGTCAGCAATAAGGAGCAGCTTCACCAGCCTGGAGGCGCTCTGACGGAGCCCTGACCCATCAAAATGCAGTTATACGGGACTCTCGTCTATAAGAATGGCCACGGTCAGAGCACATGATGCTGGTGAATAAGTCAGCATGAGCAATATGTCATCGTATTATTCTGTGGGTTAAGGTGAATCAAAATATCTTATTTATGTTTACTACAATTATTCTTTCTGGTGAGATATATAATATATTTTTTCAACCATTTAAACATCTACCCTTGTAGTCATGGAGACGCACACCTCTAAAAACCGACCACGGTAAAGATATGAAAGCCGGGTTCAGAAGCGTTGCAGCACCGCTGGATGCCACGCCTCCCCCCGAGCTTGTGATGTGTAGAAGTGGGATGTCTAAAACTATAAAGTCCAAAGTGAAAACCCTCACCAGCAACCTTTCATTTAACAACAGAGGGGAAACCATCAACAACAACAACCGACAAGTGAGAGAGGACATCAAGTCATAAGAAATGCACAGAGGAGTCAGACAACCAGTGCATGTACCTCTACTCAGCAACACCTACGCTCGTAGCTCCCTTTGTTCTTATTGTGCTTATCTTTCCTGTGCTGCACAATTCAAACTTTTTTCTTCAACATTTCTTTTACATAATATATAATGGCATGATCAGATAAATAACATAATGTTTTATTTCTCTTGTTGTTATTGCATTATCGCCTGCTACAGAGCTCTGTTGATTTATGCGTTACTTGCTCTAATACATTTATCCTCCCTCTCTCTCTGTTTTCCATCTCTGTTTCTGGAAACCAAGGGCTCCAAGGCATCCCGGTGGGCCGACCCAGACCACTTCGCTCAGCGACAGACCTGCATGAACGCCTTCAGTCACTGGCTGGGTTTCATGCCCCTGGTGCACTCCCAGATGAGGCTGGACCCTGTGTTGTTCAGGGACCAGGTTTCCATCCTGAGGAAGAAATACCGGGACATTGAGAAGCTGTGAATGCACAAGGATACACACCAAATCATTGACAGAGAGGAAGAAAGTAAAAGAGGCTGGAAATGTGTGTGAGTGTGTGTGTGTGTTTCCTGTTCGAGAGGCCATGACAAGAATACGCACGTTACAATACGAACATTTGTGAGGCTATAAAAGAAAACTCACACATGCACTGGACATAAAATGATCAAACTCTGAGGTTCTGAGGGTTATAACTGCGTATTTCTATGAGAACAAACACTGCTTCTGTATGCGTGGCTGATGAACAGAGAGTGACCATGCACACCCGCAATCTGTGACAAAACACATAAATATGAATGCTGGATACACATGCAACAAATACCTGGACACATCCAAGACAGTCCTGCCCACAGACGTCCAGTAAGTGTTGCATGGTTTGAACAAGACAACTGTACAAGGACCTGAAAAACATACCGTCTCTAAATCAAAGTTTAAAACAATCCAAGAGCTTTGTTTATTGTGGAAAATGGACTGTTTTCTGCAGTACAGGCATATAAAGTATAATGTTGTAGAAAAGGGGATATAGGTTGCATTCATAAGTCAAAGGACGCCTTGTCTTAGGTTTGTATGTACAGTAAAGACACATTGTGGACAAAAGGGACAAACTGTAGCTTCTGGGTCAGACCACATGACAGCTGCTTCCCCAAACCACCCAGAGACAATGGCAACATGCCTCTTGTATACTATTGTAGATTTTCAGCAGCAGTTCCTGTCTGTGTGAAGGAAATAAAAAATAAAATAAAGAGATGTTATGTTATAAGACAAGAGGCCTCGTCTCAATACCATTCCTTGCTTCCTTCCTTTGTTTGGTTTATTTTATTTTATTCTAACAATATTCTACCCTTCTTTACTTCTCCAGTTCTTTGAATCGTCATGATTTAATCTACTGCTAACCAATGTTTTGTGCCAATATTCAACCAGTAGGAATCGCTGGGTCATGATCCCTCACTGGCTTCCCACCCCGAGCACTGCCATTGGCTCTGCTGCAAGGAACTGTCCGTCTCTGCAACAACAGGTGAGAGGTTTCTATTTATTTGAACTTTCTTTCAACCTTTTCAGTTTCAATCAGGCGCTCGTGGCAAGAATGTGTAGCAGACATGAGGCATGTTAAGGAAATGGTGTTGTTTGTGTGATATGTACGGTGTGATGTGTTGTGAGTCTTAACTTGTGCTTTACCAGCTTTATCAGTGTGAAAACAGCCCTGGAAACGGCCACTACCTAGGCAGTTGTCTAAGACTGGATGATTTTGGGAGCCAGCAGAACAATTGCTAACCTTCTCATGTCCCGTTTTATTTTCAAGACCTTGGAAAAGTGGAGGAAAAAATGTTTCAAACTAAGCCTGACAATTTACTAAACAACCCATGCTACGTGGCTCCAAGTGTGAATGTGTCAAAGGCATATAATAAAATGCCATAATTATATATGTACAAATATATTTTATATATAAAGGAGTATGCAGTTCAGCCACGTTTCCCCTGATAAATAAAAGTTAAACAATTGCATCAACTGCAGACAGTGATGAGTAGATTCCATAAGCATGCTGTACAGCCCCTTCATGTGCAGTATGGAGGGTTGTTCCCATGACCATAAAGGAGTCGATAAGCTGTCTTTCCATGAAGTTCCCTCTTCCCCTCTGTCACTCTTTATTTGTCTTTCCCCTCATCTATCTTTCATTGATTTCTTTTCCTCTCACCTTTCTTCTCCTCCCTCCTCTCAGAGACAATAATTATAATCACCTGATCTTACTTTGGAGTTTTCCCTGTACACCAGTCCTTCATCTAACCCCTTCTTTTTCTATTCAGGTTTTCTCCCTTGTTCCCTCTCTCGCAACCAATAACCAGGATCTCTCCATCATCTGAAGGTTAACACGGTTTTTCCTCTTTTGATATGACAGGTTTCCCCAAACTAAGATCCACTAGGATCTCAGCAGAGCCGTGAAGGGCTGCACTGCTTTCATGTAACATCTCTTCATGATACAAACAATGACATAAAACTACAGAATCTATGGATAATAGATTCAGAGTTACACAGGCAATATAA
The DNA here is from genome assembly GCA_036024295.1 of Nannoperca obscura. Classification (NCBI taxonomy): domain Eukaryota; kingdom Metazoa; phylum Chordata; class Actinopteri; order Centrarchiformes; family Percichthyidae; genus Nannoperca; species Nannoperca obscura. The sequence continues at coordinate 24,978 of JAVQJL010104280.1, forward strand.
TACACAATGTTTTATTCTTCATTTTTACTACTAGTGAAATGCCTGTTACTCTATTTAGACTCATTATTTAGTCATAAACAACCACAGACTGAGGATGACTTTGCATGTAGTTTAGTACATATATGCACACACTGCATTTTGCATGAGATTATAAATTATTTTATACAAGATGTTGTTGTTGTTGTTGTCACATTGTAGGTGTCAACAATTCTACAATACCGATTGCACTGTAAAAACATATCCTAATTTTACGTTAAAAAACTCACTTATTTTGACACTTTTCAATGTAAGGCTGCTTTTCTCAGTTTGTTTTTTATAGTTGTAAAATGAATTTTTGGGGGATTTGGACTTTTGATAAAAAGAAAAGAAAACTGTTGTTAAGGTGTCACCTTAGGTCTCTGGAAAATCGTGATGGTATTTTTCACTACTTTGTAAATGAATATCTGAAATAAAAATAATGAAAATAAGCATTAGCTGCAGCCATAATCTTAATACATTATATCATCTTTGGCACTCTTAACTGCTGTTTTCAGCCATTTAGTTCTCATATATCTTTAACGTTGATCACCACCTTCAACCAAAGCAGTTGCGTGTCTACAAACGTAGTTATGGAAGTTAAAATCTTGAGACTGGTTTAAATTTCTGTTTGATAACCAACTGAAAATCCCTCACTAACTTCATGTTCAAACAATTTGTACTGACACTCAGCTTGTTGAATCAGACATTATTGAGATTTAACAGCAGCCTGTCAAAATAAAGTGACGCCATTTGTGCTAACATTCAAATTTGTCATTGTATGAGACCAGAATGAGCTATTTTCCATTAAGAGTGAACTATTTTCCAAACACAATGATTCCCCCTCTTCTCGCTGTGCACTTTTCTTTTCTACACAGTCTGGCAAACCACCAGAGCCAACGGATGATTTAGTGTGAGCTACAATGGCTTTCATTTCAGTTTGCTTTAGGGAATTCTCCTTTTGCTCTTATGATGCATTATTATGGTCCCTGCAGCCTGTAAAACATTGTGTGAGTGTGTGTGTGTGAGAGAGAGAGAGAGATCATAATGTACATATGATATGTATAACAGCAGTGTTTAAGAGTTGAGAGTGCTCTTGAGACCAACACCACCACCTACTGTAACTAAAAATGTTCCTGATGAATATTAAATAAGCCTTAGTGCATACTACCACCATCATCTTTGCTTAGCTCTTGCTGCCTGTTAAGGCAATGCATCTACAACTTAACAGAGACAATAACCTTTTGCAGACTCGTTCTAATGTTCCCAATGTGGCTTTTGCATGGAAAGCCAGGAGTGTATAACAGGATGCAGAACAGGGTTCTTGAAAGGTATCATTAGTCTCAGGTTCATCTCAGTCCTTTTTTTAAGGAATATGAGGGTATCCATCCACGCATCCAGTCTCTCCCGCTTATCCGGGGCCGGGTCGCAGTGGCAGCATCTTAAGCAGGGTTATCCAGGCGTCCATCTCCCCAGCAGCGCTTTCCAGCTCCTCCTGGGGGATCCCAAGGCGCTGCCAGGCCGGATGAGATATACAATCCCTCCAGCGTGTTCTGGGTCTGTCCCGGGTTCTCCAACCAGTTGGAAAACCTTTAAGCGGAGGCGTCTGGGAGGCATCCTGATCATATGCCCGAACCACCTCAACTGGCTTCTTTCGATGCGAAGGAGCAGCGGCTCTACCCCTCGCTCCCTCCGGTTGTCTCCATGCCCGATCCTTAAGGTCACACAAACGCCACAGTTGATTCATTAAACTGAAGACAAAATAAGTTTGTGAGTGCCTCCCAAAATGACCAATATAACTAAGTTACATAACTTTTATTAAATATGAGCATGTTGTGGTCTGCTACCTCTGTGGTTAAGGCTTGGTTAGGTTTAGGAAAAGCTCATGGTCATGGTTAAAAGAAGCCTGCTTTATCAAGGTTAGATACTCTCAACGCTGAGCGTCCACCTCCCGACCTTCTCCCTAACTGGGGAGACCCCCAAATGTTTAAACCGAATGTTTGCATCGCTGACCGGTCCTTTGGTAATTGCTATTCCACAATGCTTTGAGAGGCACATCGCTCACAATACATAACAAAGGTGACACAAGCCAATAAAGGTGCACAAGTCAAGTGCAAACAGATGTGTAACTCCTCCACATTCATTCTTTTCTTCTTCTTCTTTTGTCTGCTGCCTCTGTTCCATCTGAATACGATGTGAGTCAGTGAAGCTCAGAGAAAAGGCCTCCTGTCTGTCAGAGCTGTCAACAGGGAGTCCAGACCATAATAATATCTTGCAGACTGTTTCTCTGCTGCAGACGCCGACTTTTTATCTTTTCAGGGCGACACACACACACACACACACACACACACACACAAAGCCCTCCTCTCTGTACGAGCATGTTAAAGGGCCTTGTCTCCACTGTGATCAATACAGGTCAGTGTTAGTCATTGAATGTGATCATCCATGGGTTCCCTCGGGAGGAAACTACACCGCTTCACTTCTCCCCGTTTTCTACTTATTGGACAGTGAACATGGATCGCTGTTCCTGCTGCAAAGAAATCTGATGGGGGAGAATAAAAGGCACAGAAGGATTTCAAGTGACGTACGACTGTACAATCCAGATATCTCCAGGGATCCATGAAGACGTCTCTGACAAAATGATCAGTAGTTTTGTTCCGTTGTTTGGTTTGTTAGAAGATATTTATAGGACTATTAACAACATATTGCTGAATGTTACATGACAACAACACATACAAGGCGACATTTACGGAATAGACCTCAGAGTCTTGGTTAATACGTCTCTGTTAGGGAGCGGACGCAGAATTCGACTAAACTGAACTTTCAAATCCAAGCAGACACATACAAGCGGATTTTGAGTGGAAAAGGCAGATTTTAGTCACAATCTTTCAGAATAGCGTAATATACCAACAAGAGCCTCTCTATAAAAACATTTAACTTTGTGTTGGGGTTTAGCATTTAGCAGCACATCAGCAAACCTGACATCTACAGGAAAAGCCCAGGAAAAATGTTCTAATAGTCTGATTAATACAGGATTTGCAGAATGGCAATCACCGCTTTCTGATTAATTAGCTACAGTTATGTTTTCAAAAATTAAAAATTCAGTTATGGAAAGAAAATCCAGGTAGTCAAGGAAGTAACAGCTTAAAAGCCACAAGACAGTAATCAACCCCAGTACCACCATTAACATCAAAATAAAAGAGGGTTGAATGCAGGTTTTTATGTTACAGTTTACTGCAGAATCTCTCAATATAAATGTTCAGTTTGTTGGTTAACTTTAATAAAATGTGGGATTAACCACTTGTGTTTCTCTGTTTTGGAGATTTTGCTCCATCAACTGAAAAGAAACCATGAAAAAAAGACACTTAACTTAAGAATTCACTTAAGTAGTTTGTTATGGGTGAATTTCACTCTGGTAAAGTGTGTTTTTACTGAAGTATGAATTTGACTTTCTTTTTATCACAACTTGTATAACGTTATCAGCTGGTAAACATGTCTGACATTAAGATGGGACAAAGGAAATAATAAATGAGTTGCTTGGGTGACTCACTGCGGCTCCATCATATATGTCTGCAGTACAGAGGGAGAAAACTGTAATATCCTTACATTGATATCGTCTTCCCATCAGTCCATTTGACTCAATCAGTCCTGACAGCCGGCCTCGCCTTCCCTTTCATCTCTCTCTCGCTTTATTTTTTACTTTTTAAAGCCGTCAGCATCCATCTCATTCGTTACAGCTCTATTATGCAGTGCTGCCTCAATAAAAAAGAGAAAACGCATGAATAAATCATAACCAACCCCAATGTCTCTGATTCATAGAGTTTGGATAATTATTCAGTTTTTCATGAGAGAGCACTCATTGATTTGGCGTGACCCTAAAGAGTTTCCAAGGTTATGGGGATGGGAAATTGGTCCGCTCGAGTGATGATGGAGAGAAGAGCGAACTCGCAGAATATCCAAATATTCAAATCTGTCTCCCTCTCTCTCTTTTTCTCTCTGCTCTCGTTCCTCAAATATCTGTGACCAAATGGACTTATAATTGGAAGTCAGGAGGCCCATAAATACTCTTCACCTTCTTTCTGATTCGTCTGGATATTAGTTCTGGTGAGTTACAGGCTTGATTTGAGCACATGGTGAGAAGATGAGGGAAAGAGAAAGTCATTAGGAGGAGTCTGTAATTTTTGCATAACCCCCCCTTCTTTTTTCCCACTTGTACTTTTCTTTTTCTTTTTCACACACAAACATCTTTCCTCCTCTTCCAACAGAGTTTCTCATTATAGCCTGTCTCTTCACATTTGTCATATTGGGCAGTCACCCGTGATGATATCATACCCCTGTGAGATTCCCCCCACTCATATCCACACACGCACACACACACACACACACACACACACACACATATGCTGGCAGGGAGTCAGAAAGTCAGATTTCTTCAAAATCCTTATTTCTTCCTGGTGGGAGTTGAGAGTCCCCCATTGTCTGAATTGAACAGGACATGAGTCTGAATCTATGAATCCTATTATGAAGGAAGTGAAAAGTGGGGAAGGAGGGGAAAAAGGGAAGATGGACAGAAGACATACAGACCCTGTCCTCACCAGACAAATGACAAGCATTGGTCGGTTGTTCAAATGCTAAAAATGGCCTGTGTCTACGTTTTCCTGATAATAGACTTCATGTGAACAATGGCCGTCCTCTCTCAGCAGCAAAGGCATCATAGTGTGATGTTGTTATACCACAAAAAGTCTGGTCCAAAAAGAACACAAAGAGAAGTTTCCTCTTGCATTATTCATGTGAATTTGACTGCTCAGCTGTTATTGTTAAGTCTGTATTATTTGCCTCAAACAGCCACTGCATTGACTGTACAGATGTTGGCTGTGGCTAGCTAGCTAGCTAGCAAGCTAGCAAAATGTATAACTGTTGTCCTCTCTCAGCAGCAAATGCAACATAGTGTCTTTAAGTGTGCTCAGGCAAAACACAAAGAGAACTTTTCTTTTGCGTTACAAGCCAACTACTAGTAGCTATTAGCAAGCTAGCTTCCTCTTGTGTTACTTGTTAGCTAACGATGTCTGTAATTTCCTCCATTCTCTCACTTTTTTCTCTTTTCACTATGTAGTATGTTCCTAAAGCTTTGATGCAAGAATGCAAGTAAAAATGTTTTGCCCAAGTTGAAACATTTTCAATTTGAACAGCATCAAACAAATTTTGTGCAATTTTAAGTCTTTACATTTATTTTGTATGCAATCACGGCAATCTAAAATAAATTTAGCGTTGTGTCTGACCCCATCTTTAGAGAGGAGGTTAGGAGGTGAGACTTACAAAGCTTACAACAGTTAGCAAGTACATTTTGAAGGAAATGTAGGCTATTACATCTATTTAGTAAAAAAACGTTAATATTGAACACTGTCATAGCAAAATGTCCCAACATTACATTACACATTCACTGCAATCATAATTATAAGTTTGCTTTTATTTTCCCTAACTTTAACTTGAATACTTCCATTAAAAAGTCCTGATGTCATGATGTACATGAATGTATATATAATAATTATATATATAGGAACAGTGTACTGACAGAACTTAACAATAGGAGTGGCAGTCCAGAAAACTTTCATACACTGAGTAAAAGCACAACTGACATAAAGGATCGTGCCTCGATCGTGCCTCATTTTCATGTCAGTAAAGCACGTTGAATTGAAAGTGAATTATAAGAGAATGCAGAATAAAAACAGTCCCCGCAGGACAAAATGATGATGTATAGAAGCGAATTATCTCTCCAGAGAGACGTCGTCTGCCATTTCTGCAGCACTTCATCTCTGAAAGCAGAGAAAAATGTGAAGCACAAGGCCAAGTAGACACTAGAGGTGCATCTGCTGAATGGTGTAAAGAAAATGAGGGCTTAATGTGATAAGAGGTTTAATAGGAATACGTTTATATGACTGTCTTCTATCATATAGACGTTTTTTGTTTGTTTTTAGTCAATTGACATTCTTAAAATTCCATATTGAGCAATTGGTGGGTGAAAAGAGGAGAAGAGTTATGTAGTTTTTCTTTCCGTTAAAAGAATCAAAATCTTTGTGTTTCACGTTGTCATTGGTAAACTAATTGTACTAATTCACTGCTTCTACTACTACTTTGCAATTACTTCTTATACAAGGGGATGGTCCAAAGAAATTTGGAAAGAAATTATATTATTGCTTTTTAAGAATATGAAACATAAAGTTTATCTCCCCTACACCCCTCAATAATTTCAATACAGTGCCTAATAAATAGTCTGTGGTCACATCTAAGACATCAGTGATACAAGCGTAATTTCAATACGAAACAGAGACAAATACCTTTAGATAAAGGTATATGCTGCTATTAGCCTTTATATCTATTATGGTGTGCTTATATTGTGCAGTCAAGGAATTTAGATTTTGCTTTATGTGAATGTAAATATCCTTTGTGTTGGTTACAAGTGGACACATTTCTCTGATACCCACAAAGTGAACTTTCTTTGAGTTTTGTGTTTCTTTGCTGAAGTTGGATAAACATCTCATCTGTCCGTCTGTCTTGAATGCAACCTCTATGGTCAAGCACACACACACACACACAAACAAACGGACATCTGTACACAGAGTCCCCAGTGGGCAAAGTGTCAGGAAATGAGATCTGGATCAGGAGGGGAGGAAGTTGAATTCTAAAATAAGAAAAACAAATCAACACCACTGAAACAATCTGGCATCTGTGTGTGTGTGTGTGTCTAGCAAGTGTAAATCAAATGATCTGCACAGTCTCTAACTGTTTTCCATTGCCATTCTCATGACTGAGATTGTGAGAGACAAAGATCAACAAACCCAAGGAAAGTCAATGCGACAGTGACGTGTACACACCTGGAAATGAAGTGTTAATATGTTGACAATGCTACAGTTGAGGTGCCTTCACAACTTCCGAGCGAATTAATAGTTTCACGGGGTGAGAGAAGCAGAAAAAGAATACAGCAGAAGCAATGAGAGGTCCTATCAATTCACATCGTTCCCCACTTTTTCCTCATGTACCATCCCTGCTCTGTGCTTTATCAAGTACATCAACTTGACTTGTATCTGCAGCTGAGGCCCCACAGGTGGGCGGAAATATTCTGCTCAGTAGTTTACTTATTGATGTGGCTTTCAGGTGCATGTAAATACCTTCACCTGAAAAGGACATTATAACCAGTAGCTGCCTCTCCTTGTGCTTGTAAACATGTATAAAATCGCTGGTCGGTTTAAGTGATGTTCAATAGTTCGGAAGAAGTGAGTCTGTTCTTGGAAGTGTTTTAAAGATGTTGTGAATTGCCACCGAGGTCAGAGTGACTAAAAGGGTTGGAAACATACACGAGAAAGAGAGAATCAGAGGTGAAGAGATAAAGACAGAGACAAAAAGAACAGACTTACCTTTTCAACCTTTACAGACAGTTACACTGTTAGCACTCAGTGGAATGACAGTCTGAAAGCAGCAACCCCAAAGGGAAGGTGACATTTACCTGTTTCTGGCCTAAAAAGAGCCCTTGACTTCTCAATAGGCACTGACACACACACCAACACACACACACACACACACACACACACACAGACACTGTACATAATAGCTCCTGACGGTGTCAATGTTTCCATTAAATTCTGAACTTTTGCCAATTTGAATGTCTCTGAAGAGCAGACCGGCTCATTGCACCAGTGAGGCAGAGGGCACGCAGCTGTGTCGGTAAGATGCAGTTTTAGATGAAGACTTGTGTTGAGGTTTCTATATCCGTGGTTAAAAAAGATAAAGAGATAAATAACAAATACAGAGGTTAATGTGGTCAGGAGACTTGGTGTAAACATGATCAGAATCAGAAATACTTTATTAATCCCAGAAGGGACATTTCTTTTTGATACAGTTACACTACACACTAAATAATAAACAGTAAAAAATAGAAGGTGTAAAGGTTTAGAGGGTCAGAATATGTTTGGACCAGGGGCCGGAGCTGCTCCAGGACGAGTCTTTCCAGGGCCTTCATGATGTGGGAGGTCAGTGCCACAGGTCTGTAGTCCTTGGCTCCACTGGGGC
>JAVQJL010104284.1:0-42337 GCA_036024295.1 Nannoperca obscura
CCCCCCCCCCCCCCCCCCCCCCCCCCCCCCCCCCCCCCCCCCCCCCCGCCACAGCAGCTGAGGACTGAAGGTCGAATACATAAGACTGGAAAACAAAACACGTTTCCAGGAAGGGCTGGAGGAGGACAAAAATCATCACTTTGAAAGACACTACAATGAATTGTACTGCATTGATCGGCAATGATGATAATATACGAGTCAACATTTGTATGGACGAACCTGGTAGATTCAATAAAAAGCAAGTGTCTGTGACCAATGAGAGGAGGTGCGGTCCATATACACTGCTATGGATCATTTAGTCCACCATCAACAGAGTAGGGCAGCAGAACTAAAGCATGTGTGACATTCAGGAGTTAGAGGTGTCTCTCTCTCTCTGTGTATGTGTGTGTGTGTATTCATCCCCTGTGTGTACAAGCTCCTCCAAAGCCTTTGGTGATAAATCCAAACATTTCAGACCGATTTAAACTCAACATAAATCTGTCCTCTGAGCCAGTCAGCAACAAACAGCCTCAGGGCGAATGTAAAAAGGAAAGAGTGACAACCAGCAATCTATTCTCTGCTCAATGTGTCCGTCCTCATGGCAAACACAATCACTGTTTATCACACTAAAGGTTTTAAACTTTCAGTCCCCACTTTCTCTGGTTTCCTAGATGTCACAGTATGGAGAAGAAAAAAAACTCACACGTGTACGATCCAGGCGCTCATAATGTGTAGCCACATGTACTGTGCTCTTTCTATTCTTTCAGAGATTCCCAAGGATATTGGAGAGGCAAATGATTTAACAAAGAACTAGGATTACAACAGCGCGGAACAAGGTGCTTGAAGCAAAAACAAAAAAAGGAAACAATGAGAGATAAGGAAGACTGCACGGGGAAGATAATTAATGAATGGCTGCGTCACATAATACAAGCTGTAACAGTGGGACCTCTTGTCCTACTTCTGCTGCGCATTACGCACACACAAAGACACACATACACAAATAAGGGGGAGGAGGAAAAATTAAGAAGCGGATCCAAAAGGAATTTAATAGTGATTTACCAACAGACTTTCCCATAAAAATGTCTTAGGGAAATAAAATATAAAACAGCACGGGTCATTGAGAAACACAGTGAAAACAGAAAATCTGGCAGACAGTGACATTCTTACAATATAGATGGTGAGTCCACATAGCATTTAAAATAAAACAGTGGTTAAAAAGCGGTAAAACCCAAAACTTAAGGTGATGGGGGGGAGGGGTCAGTGGGCTTCAGGGATTTTTTGTGCAGAGGGGGTTTGGAGTTCACTTGCATTTCTTAGACTGTGTCAGCTAGTCAGAGCCACGGGGGAAACAGACATGCCCTCCAAAAACTGGACATAGCCAAATGGTCTGAGAACTATTTTATATGGAAATCCTGACACTGCGTTTGCATTAAAAATGCAAGACAGACCAGTAAAAAAAAAAAAAAAAGTACTGGCAGATAATGAAACCAGTTTCCAGTGGTGCCTATTCACAACAAGATGTGATTTTTAAATTAATATTTAAATATATTCAGTTCATGGGTCCTGCCTTGAATTATGAGAGGTAATTTTTCCAGTGCCGTATTTCTGTGGCAGGTAATTGAGAGCAGTGATGTGAACAGAGCGTCGGATATGGTGAAGGCCTGACTCTCCCCTCAGCATCAATGTCTCTCTGAGGCCCAGGAAATAACCATTGTTCCATCAAGGGACACAAAAAAGGGATTAATTTGAATTTGGTTTACAATGCCATGCCTTTCAAGTTAATCCATCTGGCCTGTGCCCCAGAGTTGCCGGCTACTCCCTCCATTCCCCATTCACTCTGCCAGCGCTCTTTGTCTACAGGAGGGGTAAATGTCAACTCTACCACTGCTTGGATAGAGAGAGTGCTGAGAGATACTGAGACAGAAAGAGAAAATGAAGACAGAAACAAAATAACTTGCATTTACAGAAAATAAAATGCTGTTTTCTAATTCTTAAAGTTGATTACTACTCAGTATAAGTTTCACCCCCATTTTGTGCTACAAATATATGTATATTCTATACTCACTTAAATGATAATATATACCAAATGAAAACATCTCTGAATGCAGAGGAATTATGCAAAGTAGTGCTGTAATTTTGTTTTAACAGATGGAGATCTGGCATTCAGTTTTCGTAAATAACAGGCTGTGTGGGAAAAAAAAGAGTCATGTCCTTCCTTCCTGTGTAGTTACTAAGTGGCCCGCAGTATCTGGCACCCCTGCTGAGAGTGTTAAGATGAGTCTCCCCGTACATCCATCATGTCTGTTTCCTTCCCTTCCCCCAGAAATCCAGATTTAAACCAAATTACTATAATGGGTCACTATGGGACCTTTCAGTTGTTGTTTGTCGGTTTCTTCACTTCAGTCATTTCTTAAAAATAGATTTTCTGTCCTTTAAACTCTCTCTATCTTTTACATTTTCCAAATGCTGTGGCAATAAAAATATATATAATATATAAAAAACATGGATGTGGTTAAGTGTGTCTAAAAAGGCAAAACAAAACTACAATACTTTGCTGTCATTTCTAATTGTACTGCTCACACATTGTGGTGGTTTCAAGAGAAGTATCCAAAACTTTTTATATATTCCTTGTGTACAGCATTCAGTAATCTGCAATGACCCAAAATCATAAAATCTAATTTTACTGCAGTGGTTTGGAAAATAGAGGCTGCAATGGGAGAAGCATCTGCAGGGAAAACTTATGTAATGGTATAAAATAAAAGACAATTACAAAACCCTTCCCTGCCATCATTGACAATAGCACTGCCTCTCCTCGACTCTTCACCTTATCCTACAGCTGCTGCCAGAGGGACGGTCAGACTGCTGACCTGTGATTTTGCAACACAACTCTCAATACACATCAAGGACACACACCTCGACAGATCAACGGAGGACAAAGTTGTTTGCAGCAGACATCTGCATCATGGTGAATGCGATGTGGAGAAACAACTGAGGGATACTGATGGGGTTTCTGAAGTCTCTTTGCTGTTACATAGTTAACAAGCCTTTCAATTAGCAAACACTGCAATCTAGAACAACAAAAAATCACTAAACCCAGAAAATGGTTCATTTGGGGCTGAACTCAAGGCAATTTATCTTGCTCCCGCGAGAGCTAAGTAAAATACAGATAATATATACAAAGAACAACAGAGAAGAAACACAGATTTTAATTAGAGATGTTTTATCAAACAGCTCTACCGTCTCAGCCGATGTCCTCCTGGTGCCACTTTAATACTCCTCTGCATTAATCAGTAAGCTCACTATAGAGTAGATTATGCATAGAAGATGTCAGTATAACTCTCCACAGATTCTAAAACATGGCACAGATTCTCTCATTTTTCTTCACTTAACTTTAGCTCCAGTAACAGTACTTCTTACTTTGTCTGTATTACAGTGAAAATATAAAAAAGAAGTAGCATAGCAGGCAGGCCAAGACGATACAAAATGAAGATTAACAAAGCCTCTTCTGATATTTTATTTATATATAGTTGTATTCTGTGCACAGAGATTTTCAAAGGCTAGGAACTAACGATGGCATCATCCTGATTTAAAAGGTATTGTCAAATTGATGCTGATGTCAAAACAATACAAATGCAACCAAACCATCTTCAAAATGCATTTAAAACCCAAGCACAGCGATGTGGCCGTTCCTATAGAAAGACCTCAGATGATAACCGAAAAAAAAGGAAAAGAAAAAGTTTCAAAACCTAATTAAATTAAGATAAATACAATAGTAGAAGGCCAACTGTGATGCCTAAGGGGGGGCACTGTACTCCAATTACAGATTTGTTTTATTTTTTTTTAGGTCAATTCTCAGTAGTATGGTGAGGATTTAACTAATATTCAATTACACAGTGGCTTAGTTCTAATATAAGCCAGCAGATTTAGCTGTCATTCAGAGTTTGACAGCGTGCAGCATGTAAAAAGTCGAATAAATGGACACAGTGCTGGGGCCGTGACAGATGTGTTTAACCAACAAAGATCCTGCATCCTGCTTGCACTTCCTGGTACACAAGCATGCTGTCAACATTGTTTATGAGGGATCTTTTTCACGGGCCTAAAAAACATCCGTTTTCTGGCCAGTGTCAGACGTGAGATTCATATTGCATGCTGGGTAAACTGACCTGTGATTGCTACAGTGCTGCTATTCTTCAGTACTAAATCCGAAACCGTATACTTTAGAAGTACAAAACATTGTGAGGCTGAGAATTGGGAAAATGCATGCACAGCCCCCACACAGTAAAGAGGTGTATTGAGGTAGACAGCTTACACCACCCCCCTCTCATACACCATTAGTCCTGGCTGTGTGTTGCACATTCCAGCCCCCCTGAGTGTGTCAGGGAAGTGGGGCCCCTCCGCTGTGGACCCATCTATAGAGTGCTAATCCACCACTGGGCCATGCAAAACAGGGGACGACCAAACATAAATAAATAAGAATGAGTTGAATCTCTGTCTAGTTTTCCCATTTCAATCAAGTGCTGGGATGGAAACCAGACGGCACGGTCACATTCTGGGGTCAGTCCAGGCTCAATTAGAAAACCCCTCACTGAAAACAGTGAGTGATTATTTTTAAGCCCGTAAAGTGTCTCTCCCTGCTGGCTGAGAAGTGGGGAAGTGGGGCTCAGGAAGATTTAAAAAAGTGCCTTTTCCCCCCAAACCCGCCTTTCTCCCCACACCGGCTGTCAAAATGTATAAAGTTTATAAACAGAGACAGATAGGATTAAAGGTGCAAGGAGGGAGGTCAAAGAGAAGGGAAAGGGAGATTGAGGACCCCCAACTCTCTCACTGACAGATACCAGTCGCCAGCAAACGCCAAGCTGAGGCTGAGCACCAAGACCATACTACTGCAGAAAAAAGATACTCAGGGCCGCAAAACCAGTAATGTCTGGAAACTAAAACCCACTGTAGTCGTTCTTATCACTTGTTTTGCATTCAGTTCTGTGCCAGTATGTGCAGTATAATAAGACACCACACTGAGGAAAAAAGAGCAGAATGCACAGTAGTTTTAGTGGTTTATATACCCAGGGAGCATTATCATGTAAATGGTAGTTACTGTACAGTAAAAACCCTGCTTTTAAAAATGATAACAGCTGGGCCTCTGAAGAGGGAGGGATGTATCCTGAACATAAGTGCTCTTCAGGGACACTATCCCTGCTTTTTGTCTACTACATCAAAGAGATGCAGCTGAAGAGCTTCCATTTCCATTGCTGAACACTATGTACTTTGTCTATGAAACGTACATATTGCTTTCTCTCTGACAGTATCTATGTGCATGTATGATAGGTGCACAGGATTGTGAAAAGGAATGATCCTATATCTGGTCATGTCATGTTTCCTATTATTTCTAATCACTGAGTCCTTCTCAGCACGCATTTGCTTCCATAAATAACCGAAGAGTCTTGTAAAGCTGTGCTCCATTTGTAAACTGGGGATCACTCAGAGTATTTAATTAAATCTCTGCTTGATAGCACAGTTCATTTGATTACCTTGATGACATCCAGCTACTTTTATGCTCTACAGCTGTACACTATTAACGCAGTACCTCTATCTCCTTTCACTCATCACCCAAAGTGTAATTCCACCCTGAGCAATAGACATAGCACAACAAAATTTCATTATCTCAATGCCAATCCCTGTAATTTTCGCAAATGTGGTGATGACACTTCTTTGGATCAGGAACAAAGACATAATGTTGGTAAGAAAGGACAGCTGGGGTAATTGTTGTAGTTCAGCGATGCAGCATGCATGGTTTGGGCAAAATGCGGTCCAAGAAATATGAGTCATTTTTATTCTCTTTCTAAGATAACCACTGTTTACTGTCCATGTCTCAATGTGTTCCTGACTGAAGGGTACCTCTTCTATTGGTCTAGAGACATTTAACAATGTCAGCCAATTGCAGGCCAATGCTGTCAGCAGGACAGAGTAATGCTGAAGCTCCCTGATGAATACAGGCATGTTGAGAATATAAATCGGTTTCATCTGGTGTCTGTCCATACATCCAGGGTGCACATACAAGTACGCACATATGCACACATCCCTGTTGAAAGAGTTTCCCTTGGGTCTCATCTGTCTCACTTTGTCCCACAAACTCACTTGTGATCATTTGCAGAAAAAACCTTAGCGAGCATCTGTTTAACTTCTACAGGAGTGCACCCAAACAGCCTTTTAACGTGACATCAAAGGTGAACGATGAATATATAGTCCCTACAGTACTTAGCAACTAGGAGCACTCACAACAGATCAAGTGAAGATACGGGACCAAGAGGAACTTTAACTTCTGAATGGAAAAACTGATAATAAGGCATTGCATTGTGCACTTTGTGACTGGGTTCTCACCATGGCTTGGATCCTATGATTTTTCATAACTGGAATGAAGAATTTGTATGAACTAAAAACTGCATTCTATCCTTGATTGTAATGGCCGAGCTCAGATAAGCTCTAAAGTGATTCTGCAACACCAGCTTCAAAATACATTTTTCTTATGTAGAAAAAGATGAAGAGTCATTCAATTATATTAACACATTTGAAAAATGGCTTGATAATCCTTGACTTCTCCAGGGAATTTATCAAATCCCTTGACATTCCCTGTCTCCTGAGAGATATTCCCAAAACCCCATGACCAATGGGAAGCCTGTTAAGATAAAATATTTTCCAATTATTTCACTGAATTCCTCGGAAAAGCCAGATAGTCAAGGTAACACAGGTGTGTATTTAATGTCTAGTCAACCATTTCCAACCAGCAAACCTTTTGTCTCCAGCCAGAAAGATGCTCATTCTCCATCTGTGGCTGAGAGGATTAACAGGCAGGCTATGGGAGAGTCTTATCTCACCTTGCAGAGATAAATCAGACAGGGATACGGTGCTGCTCACACATTGCTCTGGAGAGCAGCAGAGAGGAAGACAGAGGCATTTGAACAGAAAAGCCACACACAGCCTCCTCGCCAGACTGTTTGTTTAAAACCTGCTTTAAGGGGTTTATGCTCTGCTCGGCCTGCCTTCAGGAATGAGTGGCCAATGGCCAGAGGTTCCAGGGTTGTTTGGACGGGCAAAATGGTCACCTTGATCTCCTGTCCTGTGACAGTTTCCAGACAACATGAGACAACAAAGCTGTCTGCAAAGAACTTGGCCTAGTTTTTCTCTACCTCTGACCAGCCTCTCTGATTTTATAACTCTCTTGGGAATATCCTGACACCCTCTCATGTACGCTTGTTTTGTGGTATAAACACAATGGGAAGATCCGCTGTTTTTACCAAGTCAGAAAACACCAATCTGACATGTGAACCGTAAGAGTCAAATTCACACATAAACATAAGAAAAGAAAATACTGAATATACATGCAAAAAAGTAAATGCTGACATTTCCCTTATTTATAGTATATGAATAAGTCAATGTTATAAGACTCCTTACGACTTTATGGTCGAAATGAATAACAGCTGAAGTTCAAAATGAATATATATATATAGTTATGAGGCCAACTATAATAATGCCTGTGCATCTGGAGGACAAAGCTGGCTTTCTGTGGCTTTGCCTGAGGGGAAATAGTTTGAATCTTGTGCGGGATAAAAGAAAGCCATTTTTTCTAATACAATTCAAGCTTGAAAGTACTGCAGCAGAAATTCTTTTGTAGCAAAGTTAATCTAAAAGGAGTCCAAGAAGTGTGTGATCTAGTCATTGCAAATTACTTGTTATTGCAGCATTGCATGGCCACAGTCACTGCTGAGAGACTTATTGTTGCTGCTATTTTCCAGAAAATAACTTTGCCATTTTTAGGAAGGACAGCTACTGAACATACGCCTCAAGTACAGGAGGAGATACTAAATAGTTAATCTCACTTATGTGAAAAATGTTACTACACAAGCATAACTGTTATTTCACTACAGCCAAAAACCTTCCTTTTTATAGACCGTTTTCCTTAAGAGGTGGGGTTGTGTGTGAACAACCACAAGCAATTAAAAATTATTGATCTGCAGAATTGCCTCAACATTTAGAGCTTCAGTCTAAATGATTACCTGATGAGATGCACATTTCAGAGAGAATAAGCTCACAGGAATCTCAAGATAAAGTCAGTGTGCTTAAATGATGAAATATGTGTGCTCGGTGGGCTGAAGGTAAGTGTAATTATGGTCTTGAAGGGATATTCAATGTCATTATGCGACTACTTTAACAGCTGATACTCTCATCATCATGATTCATATGTTGTGGAGGCTGTAGCTTCTAATCAAGACAGGTGGGAAATAATATATATAGAGAAAGGTGGAGAGTGAATACAGATGGTGCTGGTGAAGAGAGTTCTTTCATCTTGAAACACTGTAATTAGTTTTTGCATATGAAAAAGTTCCCCACCACAAAGAGGGCATCCTAGTCAAGGTGACCTCTGGGGCGTGAAACATCAATGGATCAGGTGCAGGCCAACTGTTCCATTGAAGGTGGGAAGCTGAAAGGAATCATAGCAACTTCAAAGAAACCACTGTCCAAACACAGAAAAAAGAGAGCGCTCTTACAACAGTTGACATCGATCAATAATGGTCTAGGAAATTGATTCCCTCCCTGTTGACCAAAAGCAGTGTTGGAGCCTCCACTAGAGCGCGATGGCCGTGAAGAGTTCAAGAACATGAATTGCATTTAAGAGCAACTTGCATTTTAAACAAACTGCAGCACCAAGGGATGAAAGCCAGCTGTCAGGCCACAGTGGCAACTGAGTGCTTCACCACTGAGGACAGTGTCTGTTTGCCAACAGCAAATAACCGCCTTTGGCCCATTTAGTACCATCTCTTTTTCTATTCTGCAAACAAAAGCAGGCTGCCACTGAGATGACACGAGTGCTTCTCAGTGGCTACCACTACACCGCCCGATCAAACACAGAGCTGTATCTGGAACAAGCCCAAAGCAAACACAGTAAAGAACTCTGAACTAACCAGAGTACATGAACACTACATACTGCCAGGCCAACACAGAAGAATTTTAAGTCCCTTCTGTTTTGGTTTATTTGTTATCCAGGCATCTGCTTTGCATGGAAAAGTGCTCATTGGTCATGAAATCAAGTTCATGAGTAAAGCAAACCTAACATAAACGTATACCTATAATTTTTTATTCTGGACTAGGACATGTAAAATATTAATTTGTTCATTATTTTTCAATTCTAAAATGAAACAATATACAAGACTAGTCTTTAGCAACAGAAAATAAACATCAGACTGAATAAAATGAACAGACCACTCTCCTTAAGTCTGAAGTGGGTCAGAACAGAAATCAACCTGCTAGGCTACACACATTGGAGCTACACATTGAAGCCCTAACACAGAGGAAGAAACAATTTCTGGTAGAACAAACGGCATAAAATGGCCCGATGCCACAGGGCTGCCAGGGAGTAGAAAAAAAGAACAAGGAAACCATAAAAAAAAGCCTAGGTATGAGAGTTGAGACTGACTTTAGGGAGATATCTCAGCTGGCAAGTGCTCAAACAACCACCAAATGCAGGCACATGCAGCTATAAACACACACGCACTCACAAACAAATGTCACACAAACATGCATATCACACTTGGGGGACACGTACACATACATTCTATGGCAGCATGCTCATAGCAAGAGAGTTGCCAGCTGTCAGAGATCTTTGAGAGAACAGAACACCACCTGTCCCCTTATCTTCCCCTCACAAGCCAAGAGAGACTCTCCGTCCAACTGGAGCCACCTCCATCTACTCTCTCATCCCATGCTTAATGGCAGCTTGTCCGCTATTTTCTCTTCAACAATTTATCCCTGTGTTTGTTGTTCCTTCCCATCTCTCCTTTTGCAGGTTTGATCTCTAAGTAACAGATTCTGTGCAATTTTATTTCAAGGCTTTTCTGACGAGCAATCTAAATGTTGTACCTGGAGCCCTGGTGGTGATGAGACCTGATAAGGTTTAGATTTGGGTTAAGGTGGACAGTTTTGCCAGATTTTTCTCCTGTTGTTGCCAGATAGAAATTTGGCCATCAGGTCAGTGGCAGTGTGTGTGTGATGGGGTGCAAGGTCAACACTTTTCTGTCTCTGTGTTTACATTGTCTCACTCCGTCACCTCTCTCCTCAATGTACCATTGTTTTGCTTTGGTTAGCTGAGCGTTTGGGGTGCAGACAGATTGATGGAAGCCAGGCTGAAGCACGGGCAAACTCCAACCACAGCTAAACCCCAGTTTTGTTGCTTTCTGTGTAAACACAAGCCAGTGTGATACCCTCACAAAACCTTGAGAGTAAACATGGCAAGAAACAGATTTTGTCCTAAATGATAGCACAATCAATCCAGGCTAGGGATTGGCTAACTCTGGGTTTAAAACAGAGCTACTCAGCTCAGCTACACTCCATGTACTGATGTCGAGCACAGTGTAAATGCCAGCTGTTAAAATAGTGGGGCAGTCTCTCAATCTCTGCTGGCAGCTGGAGGGCCACCAGTCAAATAAAATCAGAATGTGCTGTTTCCAGGTATTCAAGCTGTAGTGAAAATGTGTATATGATGGCAATGCTAATGGTCCAGAGTTCCTCTAAGAAGCGCACACGCGCACACACACACACACCTTACTGCTGATGCTGTACACACATGCACACACTGCCAGAAGCACTTTAGCCTGGGAAAGACTACTGGAAGAAAAGAGTGATGGCTCAACCAGCTGTCTAGGAGTTATGGTCTGAATCATGGAGGCCAGCCTGATGTTTTTCAGACAACCTGAGCAGTGCTACAGCAGATGGAGGTCACCACTGGGTACCAAAGCTAAAAGTAACCCAACGGCTTAGCATGAATTAAGCTGGGTCCCTGGGCAGGGAGCCTGCATCCCGCAGGATTGAGGCGGGTGCCGTGCAGGGAGTACCAAGCCGACAGGGACCAGACCGCAGCTGAGGAAAGGTTTCGTAAAATCAGCAGGGTCCCCTCTGTTTTAGAGAAGTCACTCCAACTCCTCTGAGGTTGAAAGTGAATTTACATGGCAGTGGCGAACCTTGGGTAATGTGATTAAATCCTGGCAACACACTGAGCGATGATTAACTTATTCTCTACCCTCTGTGTGCCCTTCCATGCTGCTTCTTGCATCTCTGTCAGGCAATCAATAAGCTATTATAGCTCCAAACAGTGGGGCAAATTAACTTACGGCTCCACCTGCAGAGTCGGCACTCTCCACTAATCCCATTGGCAGGGAAAAACAAGACTGGACGCAACACACCGGGCTGATGCTCACAGAGAAAACAAAACAGGTTCTGAGGTTTATACATGATACTAGTGGTCACATTGTAAGGCAGTAGAGTTGTACAGTACCTATTAAGAGTAGGAAACACTGCACTAGAAGTAGAAGAAAGAGATACTGGTATAATATGCGTTGAAAGCTGGCATAGGAGAGTGTCAAATCTAAGCTATTTTTAGGGAAGTGAAGAACTCTGGGAAAAGAACTAGCTACGTCCCGCCCGGTCACTGAAGGGCTTTCTATCCCATCCATCAGATGGGAGCCAATCGGCTAAATGGAGCTGAGGCTCCACTGACAGATTAGAATCTGATACTAGTACAAGAGAGAGCGAGAGAGGGGTCTGGAAGGGAGAATAGAAATGTCACCCCCGAGCTAACAGCAGCACTATGGTCATACAATACGGGGCCTCACTGAGTCAGATGTCAGCTATTTCAAACTTACCCACAGCAACTGACTACTGTTTGCATTTTGAATGGATCCTCTCAACTTCTCTCCTTTTACACATGACGTCCCCCCTGTCTCTCTTTTATCCAACTCTTTGCAGTATATGGTTACATGGAGATCCTTTTGTCTCCTTGCCACACCCTGTTTAGAAAGGTCACACAGGCACAAAGAAGAGGTGAGAGTGTATCTGTTCTATTCATCACCAAGTCAAGCTGCCCTTCACCTTATGGTCCTAATTAGACTATTGTATATATGTTTACATACACTCCAATGAAGATGATTATGTTCACCGTACATGTAGTTAAGCCTGAGGTAGGTAAATAACATTCTTTAAGTTAATAAGATGAGACAAATGTTTAAACAAGTCAAACTAAATCTTTCAGATATGACCTGCATACTTTCAATTATGGCCCGTGTTAGGTGGTTGACTTTGCTGTCAATCCATTTCTTTTGATGTCATTTGTCATAAGTGCATCACTACTGTGGTAATGGTGGAGTCACTCCCTCCAGTAGTTCCAGTATGCTGAATATCTGGGACTTAACAGAAAGCTTGTATAAAAACTACACTGTGATAATGAGGCACAACTCTCACTCATACCGGTCCTATTTTTGGACACACTCTTGTATTGGTGACACGACAAGGAGAAACTCATTTTCTCCCAATTGTTGCTGTAATGATCAGATTAGCTACCACAGCAACCAAGGACAATTAGATGACAATTGAATGCCATCATGTATCCCCTGTTTGCAATTGTCATTGAGTGATGGCAGGGCTGCTACTATCCACAGTCAGCAGCAAGTAGACTGCATTTCATTTGTAGTCAGATAGCACAAGATGTATCATTATTAGTGCTTTGGTCTACTGCTTAGCTCACCAGCTCGTCCTGCCTGTCTTGCTCCAAGCTCAGCAACATGCTACAACTCTGATACAATTTCGGATGTCTTTTCACCCCCCCCTTTTCTCATCTATTCTCCAAGGGTCTTGGAAATAAACCCCGTCTCTCTTGCCTCAGTCTTTTTCTGTCTATCAATTCACAGGAGACAGAGTGAGGGAGAGAAACACTGTGAGGGAAGGATAGAGGGAGAAATAGAAAAAGAGAGAGGAGGAAAAAAGGAGATTGGATGTTGGAAATGATAGATATATCAGATAAAGGCTGATATAGCACGTGTGGCACAGACACTGTTTCCAATGTTATCAGTCCACTGTCGTCCTATGGCTACTGAAACTCATCTGTATTTTGGAGCAAGCTTGTAAAGTGCGTGCCTGACATTTCGCTGGTCTTGTTTTGTAGCCTTGCTGTATTTTAACAAAAAGTTCCCAGCTAAATGTCTGCACTGTGCTAAAAGTTAGAGGACAGCGGAAACACTATCAGTAGGTGACAAATTAGTGGTCTGTCCCCTGGGAGTAAACAGTGAAGAAGGAGGAAAGAAAACAGGCCATCACAAGGCCCACGCAGGCTCACCTTATGTGGACTAAGTGTGCCCCTTGAGCACATTTTTTTAACTTTGCCAAAATGTTAACTAAAAATCCCTGAAGTTCCAGTCTCCAAACCCCTTAATCCTCCCTAACTCCATCGTCTCGGATCGAGGAGCATGATAGAAGGCTTCAAGTGAGGGCTTAACCCAGGTTTAATAACCAGAGCATGTCCACAGAGCAGAACACCCCGTCATATGACCAGACACCAGAATGCTAGAACATACGCACGCACAAACCACACAGACACATAAACACACATACGTACAAGCCTCTCTGACCACAGGAGAGGCTCAGGCCAAGAGGAGATTACACCTCACAACAAGAGTAATACCCAGGTCTCCGCAAAAAAAGTGGAGATTATAGTCAGCAGCATACATTCATCTGGTTCTCACAAGCACTGACACACAGCTTACCACCAAGAGCATTTATCACATGTGGAGCAGAGCCAAAGACACACCTCAAACAAATATGGAAACATGTTGATAAAAGATGCACATAAAAATATACAGTTCTGCACACTGAAACATGCACACACACACAAACTACATAGATGGTTTTTAAGAGGAGAGGAAGTGAAGTTACTCTGCTATCAGTAGTCTTCCTGAGTGGTAGTACAGGACCACTGAACTCAAGAGCTCACAAACCATATCTTATCTGCTCTAGACTAGCACTTCATAATGTTAATATCATACTTCACTATCCTGGGACCCTGCACACATCTTACCGATGGTCCTGTTCTGTACTAAAGCCAGAGGCAAGAATTACATAGAGATGAATAAGCAGTCACTCATGGCGACCAGAAAAAAAAAAAAAAGCTCTGACGCACACGAGTTTAGAGAAACCCAGACGCACGGCTGTGCAGTAGCTCTACTTTTCAAAGACATCCTGAGATATCTGGGCAATGTCATCATGTGCAAATGGATAGACTGCAAAAACCTTAACAGAAACAGTGAAAAGTGCTTAAAGTGGACTCCATAAGTCAGCATTCTCTTCCTTACTAATAGAGACAAGCCATTCCCTACATGAATGCACACTGAGGGGAGATCCAAAAAGGCAAAAACAAGAGGATGTCAGTGTGAAACAGCTATGTTTAGCACATCTAATGTCATAATCAAAGAGATCAAACAGGCAAATATCTTTCATGTTAAAGGGACCGACTTAAACTACGCTTTCTGAAGAATTATGTTTCATCACCATTAAAATGTAACTCATTCAGCAAGGCTCTTTATTTATTGTTTTATGGTGCCATTTCCCTCCTAAATTCCACCCATGACAATCTGATAATGAAGATAATAAAATACATTGTGGGAATCACGCGGAATTGCAAGAAATTATTTCTTGCTCTATTCATTTGGATTTTCCTCATCTTAAAATTGCAAACTGTGCCCAGCACGGCCTTCCTCGTCCATTTTCTGTAGGACGAAAAGAGACAAGGAGGGATGAAGAGGGTTCTGGTGTACTTTTGGAGGCCATGTCTCTCCTGTCTTTCCTGGCCCAGTAGGCTGTCAGAGACGGGTGGAGCATGGAGTGATTGATGGGGACTTTGGGCAGGCTCTCTTACCCATGTCTGTACACCTTCCCCTTTAGCTTGTGGACAGACTACTTCGTACAACACTCTGCTAGACATTGTTCACTAGACCAGTGTAGACACACTGACAGATTGATGGAATCAAACACATACACAGACACATAACCACACACTCACCAAACATAGGAAGTCTTGCCTCACCCAATCGTGTCAATCGAAAGCTTCATTCTTATATACATCCATCCATTCATACTACTTTCTCTCACTCTGCAAAGTGTGTTCTCTCTTTACTACACTGCTCTCTTTCCTGTGGTGAGCATTTTCAGCACTTGGCCTCTCATCTAGCCAGCTATATTAGTTTCAGTTGGGGAGGGCTAAGTGTGGGTGAGGTTATGCTCGTGTGTTTGTGAAAACCACGCTCTAAATATCCCCAAATCAGTGTGACATTTGACACATTTTTACATGACTGAAAGAGACACAAGCATCTTCTTTCTCTTCACTCCAGGCTGTTGTCACTGCAGGGAGTGACATTTTGGCATTTTGGGTCAATATTTTCTTGTCTTATGCACATTTTGTCAACATGGTCAAGGTTTTACGGTAGTATCCAAGTCACTAACGAGCACAGCATGCTATCAGAGGCACCACATATTTGTGTAATGCCGGTGTAATGCCTTGTTGTGTATCGCAGAAATTCTCTACTCAAAATGGCATTTAGGTATCGACCAAGCACAGCAAATAGATGCTGCAGGTTTAATTACATGGATTGCATTGATTTATGCAAACACCCTGAAGTGCTAAATGTGCTAGGTTCAACAGACCACACGCAACATGCATGATAAAAATCCCTTTCTGCATATATGGATTAACAGAAAACTAATTGAAATGCATGTGTGGAACACAATTTTCTTGCAGAAAGACTGAGCTGACAGTTATATGGAGGGGTGTAATTAGACATAGCCATTTGTTTCCCATGTACTCTAATTTCATGATTAAAAGCATCGGAGCAGCTGTTCAGAGCAAGATCAACTTATACTAAAACATAATTTATAAAATGTATAATCATGTATTTGCTTGAAATCCAACAGCATGCATGCAAAAACATTTTACACTGGTATGAAACAAAGTTTTCTTAGCGAGACAGAGTTCAGCTTCGACAGCCACAAAAACACACACACACTACTGGGCTTTAAGATTGTGGAAGGAGTCTGCATTCAAACATAAAACAGACTGGAGTGGAGGCCAAGGAGAGTCTGTGGTGTGGAGCCCACGCCTCAGCTGCGTGTTGACTCATGAAGCAGACCCTGGCTGTGCCGTTTGCACCAATTTGCTCTGAACCTCCCTGAGACAAATAACTGCCACAGAGCTGTAACACACTCTGCCTCCAGTCCCCTGGCAGCTTGCCAGGACACTCACTGCTGCTTCTGCTGGAGTTAGCTGTCCTGATTTTTTCTCCTTCTGGTCTTTCTCTCTCATTATCTGCTGTTTCTTTTTTTTCTGCCTCGCTCGCTTTTTCCTTTCTCTTCACCTCAGACACATTTTATATTTACAACTTCTTAATATTTGCATAGCAGAAAAGGGAGGTT
Organism: Nannoperca obscura; assembly: GCA_036024295.1. Classification (NCBI taxonomy): domain Eukaryota; kingdom Metazoa; phylum Chordata; class Actinopteri; order Centrarchiformes; family Percichthyidae; genus Nannoperca; species Nannoperca obscura. Next base: position 16,258 of record JAVQJL010104284.1, read on the forward strand.
AAAAGCAGTCCTTTGCTGCCACTCTTGTAATAAGTTAATGGAAAGCAAACACCATGACAAATAATAATTGATGCACCACCAGGTAGTGAAAGAAGCAGTTTCAGTCATAGGAATTCCGTTCCCTTTCAATGGGTAGTGTTCGAGAAATAATGAGGAGTAAAGAGCAGAGATGGGTGAGGGGACGGAAGAAAGAGATAAACTGAGATAAACTCAGATGTTAAGTGTCAAGAGGAGGGGTTTAGTTTGAGAGCAGTTGTTTTAAAGGGGACAACATAAAGAACCCAAGTCTTTGAGACCCAACAGATGTACTACAAGGGATTTCCTGCAAGATAGACAGTCGAGTCCTCAACGCAGTGGGAGGTGGCCATGCTGACTTTAGACTGGTGCATGCCAGCCAACTGTCCTCTGCTCTGCAGATGACCCTTACGCTTGACCCCAAATCTGTCAGGATGAACTCTGTCTCCTTAAACACATCTGAAGCCGTGACCTTCCCCCAATAATCAGAGTTGGTGAAGCCAGCTGGCTGCACATGGTGACGGAGATTTCACAGAAGCATCAAGATCAATGAGATTTGAGATAAACTTGGCTGAATAGAGTTACATGCAATGGACCAAATTCAAGTAAACATCCCTTCGCTTTCATTGTTAGTGGCTGTATAAAGTAAACCCTGCCTCTGGAGAGAGGAGTTTGTGTGTGGATATAAGGCCCACAGCCAACCCTGTGCGGTCAGCACTGTGCAGTCAGCCAGGCCACTAGACAGCAGGCCCTGAGGTTATCGCCTGCTCAAGCGGAGCAGTGTGCCGTCCATTACCTCACTTTCCTATCTCCGCATTCAGGAAAAGGGAAACAAGCTATTCATAGAGCCTCTCAGGGGCTCACAAGAGTGCTGGGTAAAGGAAATTACATAATAGAGTATATAGTATAATGCACACATATTGTATTGAGTCTGTGTGTCAGTAATTGCTAAATAAGAGAGTTCATTTTCCAATTGGTCTAAAGATGCACAGGTTATGGAAACATAATCGCAATGTTTCAAATAATGTAGAACAAATGTCATTCTGGCTTTATTCTTTGTTCTTTATCAACGTTCAACGTTGTTTAATACAAAGGAAGTTCATTATTTAACATTGACATCTCTAATACAGAGAAAACAATAACATAATAGTAAAAAATCCTACTTTAAGCTTGTTTGAATACACAAGGCAAACAGGATTCATGGTAAATGCATTAGTGCAGGCTTTGTTAAGAGGCTGAGATAGAGAGATTGTGGGCTGTACTGTACACGTGGTTAATGATAAACCAAACAAACTGGGTTAGCTCTCCTAGACTGACAAAACAGGACTTGTTGAAACTTGGATTATGTTAACAATCGCTGGTGAGTAGGGGAAACTGTAAAAGCCAGGCTCTTAGAATAACATCTCCAAAAAGTTGTGTTTTTAGCTTTTAAAGTGAAAACTTTAGAGGGGGCGAGCTAGGAAAAGTAAACACAATTAAAACCAAAACTTCCTTCTTTGGAGTTTGATTGGAAATTAAAAGTCTGAGTAAAACACCCCATCTAAAATGTTCAACCCATAACAATTAAGGTATGACAAGCATCTTTAATGATAACACCGAATACAAAAAGCCCATGAGACCAATTTATGGCTTGTAGTTTCTTCAGTCTGGAGTTTACATGAAGCCCTGTAAAGACATTTAAGTGTTTCTGGGCCTTTTTTCTTCGGCAGAGTTCCATTCCGGTTGCTCCGACAACATAATTATATGTAGTTAAGCATGAGCTGCAGAGAGGAGAGTGAGAGACACCAACTAAGCGAGAAGGAGAGAGAGGGCTGGATCACAGTGGCTTGTCATTATGGGTCTGTTTGAACCGTATACAGAATAAGCAGCCCAAACTTGAGACTGGGCCAATGGTACACGGTACTCTGGTCCTTGTGAGTCCTGCCAAGTGTCTTGTTTTTCTACTTGAAAAACCCACCTCTGAAATAAACACAATATATCATCGACTACTAGGGGAAAATGTTTTTAGCATTCTGACCTCTGGAAACTTGTAATATTTGCCAAACACTTGAGTTGTCTTTGAGAGGTATTTATTTTGTATTTATATTCCATATAATTAATTGCCCTCTAAAGTTTGGGTAATTACATTTAAATTGTGCAGAATTGTAATTTTCATGTTGACCAGCTTGGCTGGCATTACATATTGCAGGATATACGAGGACAAGACACCAACTGGACCACCACTCTGCACTGCATTTCTGCAGCTCATCTCCTCTCTGCTCATCTGAAGGGAATCTACTTCATTTAACAGCAGAGCTCGTGGAATACACTATAAAACCCAGTGTACAATCAAGAAGTCTGCAAAGGTCTCTGGTGCATCTTACTGTACATTTCATTTTGCTGACATTGAAGATGGAAAATAGAAAATGGCATTAAGAGTTGGGCAGATTATTGCATCTGTGTACTCCAGTGATCCCACTAATACAGCTTAAATCTGAAAATACACGGCAAGCAGTCCCATTCTTTTTGACCGACACCTCATACCCAAGACCACTACCCTCAAAAAGCCAGGAGCCCCCCCTTCACACTCCAGATTCACACGTACACACTCAAATACACACACACACACACACACACACACACATAATTCTTTCTTTCCCCATCTTGATTAGATTACAGTGAGCGGGTTGGTGACAGCCTCTGGGCATGCTAGAAGAGTGGTTGATATCTGAGCTCTTCACTCTCAACCAGTCAAGAGAGCAAAGAGATAATGTATCTGAAGAGCTGACCTCACCAACGAAAGCAGCCTTTAAATAATCATGGGAACAAATTTGTCAACACAGGTCACCACTCACAAAAAGACTAAATGGTTCAGAAAGATTGTTATCTCTTCCTACATTGCATACCCACTGACCAAATATAGTCCTTGCTAATATGTCTCCAAGCCTGCTTGTTGACCCTAGAGTTGCTTAAGTCCACTTTACATCAAAGCTGGCTTGTTGTTGCGAGTGTAGCAGGCAATAAAAGAAATCTCTGATACTTCAGTGAAATTAGTGGGAAAGCTCTTCATTAAAAGATGACTACACACAGATGCAATGATTGCATTCCTTATGATATAAAACCTCATATCTATGTGACAAAAAGCAGAAGCAGGGCCAAAACAGAAAGGGCTTTGTTCCCATTGTAGCTCCTGACCACCTACCAAGGGCCCTTTAAAGAAGCACTCACCCTGGAATGATCAGGCCACTTCTCCCCCAAGGCTCCGCAGGCCTATGGAGACCGCTGGGCCAAACACATCCTGCCCATCTCCTAAGAGATTATCCAACTCAATGCACACATTGAGCACAGAAACACTGGAGGAAACTGGAACTTGCTATTCAGCTGTATCTAAACCCAAACTCTTCCATTCACACCCACACTAGAGGCAAAGATGAAATAGGAAGACATGCTGCACTTACTGGCTACTTCCAGCGAGGCGTTGTGGCTCACTGCCTCTCCCAGGTAGTTGCGGGCAACACAGACGTAAGAACCTTCGTCCGGCTTGCTTCGTCGTCCATGGACGATGCGTAGAAAGAAGAGGGAGCCACTGGGCAGCAGCATGCGCTGAGAACGGGGATTGTCCCTGTCTGTTTCCACCCGCTCTCCATCTTTGTACCACTCCACTGTCGGGGTTGGCCGCCCCTCTGCTTTACAGTTGAGAGTGGCGGGCTCCCCTTTGGAAACAATCAGGTCAGATGGGTGCTCCACAATCCGGGGTGGGGTGTCCTCTTGGCGCAGACGGGATCCTGAGATGAAATTACAAAAATGAAGGTTAACATATGCAAGGGTTTATACCTTACTGTGTTCAAATGTCATTAGCAACTGAGTGTAGGCATCTTTGAAATACCTAGCAGAAATTGCTGCACCGTATAGGGTTAGTATTCCATTAAATTCTGTAGAATTACACCAATAAAATTATATAAATGTCAACCTATTGTGCTTTTTGATCAGCAATACTCAAATTGTTAGGAAGAGTTACCTACGATAGACTTGCTCCACAAGTATGCGTATTCACTCCTCCACAGATGTATATAACACTTACACAAAGAGAATACCATTTTCTTCTTTGAGACATTTCGTTAAAGTAAAATAACAGGTACTACTGGTGCAAGTAGTAAAGACCAAATAAACTACCAATGTGTGAGTCACCCTTTAATTTCAGCAACAGCTCCTTTAATAAAGCTTAGCACTGCCCCAGCTAGTGACTCGGATCCAAGAGCAAAACAGAAGAGAAAGAAAGCATCAGTAAGCAAGAATATGACACTCCTTTAAGGTAAAAGGAAATGAACAGATAAAAGATTAGATATAGATGCACTGTATAGCCCAGCAGGAGCAGAGATTAAACTACTGAAGAAAAACGAAGCAGCCAACAGCAGAGCCAAGGGGGTTAACACCCCAGTGCTATCTCAGGTCATTACTATTGCTCTCTCCGACCAGTCAACTGTGGCTATCAATCCTGCTTTGCATGCAAATTAGCTTCCTGTTAATTTCTGTAGGGTGGTTGTGAATGCATTGTGTGGCTACCTTCACACAATAGTATGTGTATGTGTGAGGGCGAGAAAGAAATAGTTTTTCCCCACTCGCCCTATCTCCCAGCATAGGGCCTTTGGAGCCCATTCAGCACCAATTAAAGAGAGTCAGGTCTAATTGGAGGCACAGGCCTGCAATTAATTTACCCAGCATCCCGTGAACTTGCCACACTGCCTCATTTCTGTGCCCTCTGCCCATCCCCCCGTTACCCTAGAAATCTGGTGCTGAGAAGGCATCTTGTGCTCGCCATGTATTTTAAGTAAAGTCAGCATAATCACTGACAGCTCTGTGGAAAGATTAATCACTTCAACGCAAATGTGTAGCTTGGTCAATGAAATATAATTAATCCAGTGTCCCAGTGAAGGACATCGTGATCATGAGTCTTTTCAAGTTGTTCGTAAACGTTTCTGACAGAGAAGACTTTTTTCCATCTAAAGGGGTTACGCTGGGCTTAAACCTGTTGTTCTTGCATGAATCTTATTCAAAGACTTGGGTTTTCCCTTGAGACCTGGTGTAGACTCCACCTATAGGACAGCGTTTTATATTTATAAACTGTAGTGGTTGAGTAACACTGCAATGATAGTGATTTTTTTTTTTACTATAATAGCAAATGAGCTGCTCTTAATAAGCGACAATCGACAAGGCTACTGGTTAAATCTTCACACAAGCGTTTACTTTCAGATAGCCCTTAGTGAAATGAAAATAATGAAATGAGATCCTGCGCTTAAGATGGTGCAATATCACAGATGCACTGCATCAGTTTTTTTTCCACAGAGCACTCTATTCAAAATGCCAATGAGTTGATTATTAATTATTTAGACAAAGACAAAGTCTCACACAGAAATCCCTGTTATTCTAAAGCAGAACTGGTCCTGTATGTCATTCTGTTCATATTCTGTGGGTATGATAAACATATCTGTAGAGATGAAAGCATTTCTGAGAGACAGACAGAAACAGATGGAGAATTAGAGAGAGCGGTGTATAAAGCCTTTAGCAAGAATGAATTAGTCTGCTATCTGACACTGAATACAGTTCATAAAAAATACATATCTGTTCTTTCTGGCTATTGGAGCCGTCAAAACTACTACTACTAATTAACCTTGATTTGTAACCTGCTCCCGTCCCATGCTTTTGACCATATGCTAACGTGGCACAGCCTTTTGGTTGGGTAGCATGCTGGAGCACAGAGCTGAGCTACCAGCCTCCGCTATGCTAGCATACACAGGCCCATTACCACCACAGCAACTGCACCGCTACCACCGCCCTTCACCAGATAAGGGAGGCTAATATGTTTTATTAAAGAGAACTTTGAAGAGTTCCGCCGCTATCTGCTTTGCCATTCCCTTCCTGATTTAGATAGCTCCTCTCTAATTTGAAATAGTCTGAAGTTTGGGGTTTTATGGGGGAACCATTAACTATTTAGAAGTGGCCCACTGTGAGGAGAGCTGTGTAGCAGGCCGTGGTGTGTTTGATCAGTGGCTGTTTACGATAGATGATTACACCGGATCTGCATGATTAAGATATAGAGTGAGAATACAATATACAGTATAAATAATATAAATGTTACAGTGTCCTGTTACAAGGGAAGTGGTAAGAAAAAGCTGTTAAATAAATATTCATCTGTTCCTATAGAACAATAAGTGTTACGTGTGTGTTTCCTGAAAGGGTGTGTGTGTTTTGTGCAGTCGGTGCAAGCATGTATGAGTTACACAATGCTATTATGCTTTCCTTGTCTCTGATTCAATGTATTGTGTGCATACGTGTTTGTGTGTGTGTGTGTTTTGCCATGCTGATCCCCTCAGACACTTTAAGTGACCCAAGTTACTTCAGCTCCATTACCCCTCACAATGTGAAAAAGACACAAGCAGCGTAAAGGATTATTCTGTCATGGAACCAACACGCCCATGTCCCCCTCCACAGGTGCATGTTTTTAGACGGTGACCAATGAGCTAACTTCACTCCTTCCCCTACAGCATGCACTGAAGATCAAGTCTGAGACAGAGACAAGACAGGAGACGAATGCACACTTTACTACTGAACGAAGCTGTTCAGCGTCTCTTTTCTCACTTTGCTTTGACTTGTCTAACCCTCCCTTTATTTCAAAGCACTGCCCTTCCTTCTCCTCTGCTGCTTTCAAGCGCCCTCTCTCCTATTTTATATCCCCCTCTTCCCCCCTTCTTCGCTTCAAGAGAGAAAATGTGAGATGAGCTAATGCAATACACAGCCTCACCAAAGGGAAGCTGGGACTTCTACTGCAAGGATCTGATCGATTGGTGCCTGAGGCAAGATTCTCCTTCTCCTTAACCCTCTCACTTGCTGGAGCGCTGCATTTCTTTTTCCCTCATTTACTCTCACACACACACACACACACAAAATTAAACTATGCTTGAGGGAGTCTTTGCTTGCTGTGGAGGTAATTAAAAAAAACCTACTATTCTCTGACTTTTTTCCGACTGCAAAAAGCAATAATGAACAACAAACCATGAGAGCCCAACAGCAACAGCAAGCTCAGTGAATTGAACAGCCTCAGACCCATTCATACAGCCACCACAAGGGTCCAGACCCAGACACTGACCCATACTCACACAGTGTCTGTATGCATCCTAGGATTCATGAAGATCTCTGGGGTATTTGCCCATTCTGGTATTTGGGCTCTTCCCCCCCTCCAATCATTGATAGACAGGGCATGATCATGAGATTTGTGATGGTTCTCAAGAATCCAAGGTCATTCTGCTGTCCATTAGATCACATGGCATACATTGTAAATTAACATGTTGGCTACAAGCTTCATATCGATTAATCTGTGTCTTGGGCATAAACTGGATTTTCAGCCTGCAACATAAGTTGATGTACTGTGAATTTATATTTCACAAGATAAGCCTACTGCCTCAATCTGGAAATAAAAGTAAAATATGCATAAGGGACAGAATTCTACCTATTGTGCAAATAGACACGACCTAGTGAGAAGGGCACTCATACGGCACTGGACTTTGGGGTAAACTATCGACCAGAGATGCAGGAAGTCAATCTGATTTGATCTGATATCATGTCATACTAAATATTGGCCAACATCCATGGTTTATGTATTAATTTAAAGGACAATTTATCTCAGTTTTCGAACGTTTTATACACGCCAAACTTTGTACTGTTTGTCATAGAAGCCAGAGGCAAGAACATTGAACTAATACACAAGAAATGCAAGGAGAGGAAGTAATAGTGAGACAGTGCCTGGACGTGGGCGATGGATGTAAAGCTATCGTAGTTTATAAAAATGCAGCGCAGTGAGATCACAGACAGGAGACAAGTATATAAGGTGGATACTGTGCAACCCTTACTGGACCTGTTCATATGAGACACTTTCATATGAGGCTGCAGTGCAGTTCACTCACCTGAGAGTTACATTAGGCCTCATCCTTCTCTCCCACTCGTTCATATGTGCCTTCGTTCTCTCTCTTTCTATCTCTGTGTCATAATGGAGTAACATATATGATATTGAATGGATAACTAAATTATTTTCCCTGGCACAAATGCTTACTACAAACATAGCCTATATCCCTTTGACTAAGAAATAAATCACTAACTTAACAACACTATTGCTATGACAAGAGCAACGCTATTAAATGTGTATAGTTACATAATAACTTCCAGTTAGTAATGGAAGAATTTCACTGAGAGCCTTTATTGTCAGCGTAAACATGTAAACTACAAGAAGATGCAAAAACAGGTTGTTTGCGGTGCTACAAAGCGTATGTGTCTGGGAGGCAGCAATCGATCTACCTACTCTGACTGAAATCATGGAAGACGAACTCTGGAACTACAACCTAGACTCCGTGCAGCCTCAGGACAAGAAAAGAGCCAGACAGGGTCATCTCTATCAGAGCCAGGGTCATTCCTTAAACACAGCACGTTTGCCCTTTGCAATTAAAAGCTCATGTACCCCCACAGGCAACATCATCTGTACTGCATTTTATTACTAATGACTCTCAGCGTAAAGATGGAGGAAAACGGAAAGGCAGGGCATAAACAGACAAAAACAATCACCTAGCTCAAGTAATAAGTTCAGGTCCAGTGATTTCCCTAACTTTAGGTAAATGTGTTTCCATCTCTCACAGCTCTTTTCCATAGCTTCTATCTTGGCGTGTGAGGAGGAGGAGGAGGAGCAAAGCACCTTTCCTTTACCCCAAGAATTCGCAGGGGATAGGGACAGCGAGGCAATGTAGATCTTTTGTCACTGTTGTCCCCTGATGTAGGTAGACAGGATAACGTGTCTCCTTTCTTGAACGATAAAACAACTTCACAATGCAACACATACATTCTTGCCATAGAACAAACATTCTCATGATAAATTAAAATTTTCCCCATAAAGATGCTCATGGTCGCAGAATCTCATAAAGACAGATGTTAAAATTGAGAGGTGTTGCAGGGATTCTGAGCCATATCAACGTACCCCATATCTGATGTCCAGCTAAGAAATGGCAGAGATATGGAATATGGGTCTGTGATAAGGATGGCCAAGCACAGTACGGCACTCCCTATCTACAGTCCCATTAATCTGTGATTAGGGGACTTAAGAGGGATTTATGGCAGAGATAAGAGCAGAGGGCGTGTCCCTTGGGGTAGCCAGGCGGAGACTGGAGACACGCCTGCTTGGGATGGTGCCTGCCAATAAATGACTAAAAGCACAAGAAAAGGCACCCTTTCCTGTTGAATTAGAGAAGATAACGGAGAGCGAGGGCAGAGATAAGAGGGACAAACAGAGGGAGAGACGGAAACAGAGAGAAAAGGCAAGGTACCGTACTCCTGCTGATCAGATGACATTAACAGGAAAGTGAGACGGAATCTTTTACCGTTTCCAAATCAGGATCCCACCCTGGAATGGTCCACATGAATGACTTTGCCAGTTGCATCAAATCAGACCTGTTTTTAATGTTACACAAGGCTATCACTTACACCCCTGAGAGGCAGGATTAGAGCCCTGTGTGTGCGTGTGTATGGGGACTAAGAGGTGGGGAGATGGAGGGGAATGATGGATATCTTTATGGCCTCTTTCTTTCCTCATCTCTTTGTCTCCGTTTACCAAACAGAACGGGGTACGGTTCCCTCGCTGAGACTACAGCAGCACTTGAGAACAGATATCAGTTTCCAAAAAGTAGTACCACCGTCCAAATGTGTACTTTTTTAATCAAAGCAAAGCAAGAAACACTCTACCTGAGAGTTTATAAACAACACTGAAACCCAACACTACACTATTTGATTGTTTATATGTATTTGCTGTAACTAAGTCTCCACGCTCACATATGATTAATATGCTCCTATTGGTATTTGAGTGTAATTTGGCTTCTGCAGACTGTGATGCAAACATGACATAGAGGCTCCTTTGTTGCTATTGTGACCAAGACATTGAACAAGGATAAGGAAGTAATCAGAAAAAAGACATTTGTTCAGTTAATTTCAAACAATATGAAGGTATGATGCACAGGAAATGCACCACTGATTAAAAGTAATAACATTTACTTGTAAGCCACAACATTGTTTACAGTTTTGTAAATGGGCACAAATAAACTATTAACATCCGTAAGTGTCACATTATAATCACTGTTGTTGCCTTTGATCTGACTCACTTGTCACATACAATAAAGAGGTGCCAAACTCGCGGGAGATACCATAAACAAGCAGCACTCCCTCCTTTGCTAAGGGCCACAGGTTACCAACATAAGCTCTGGGGCTCTGGCATAATCACTGTTGCTCATCAGGATGGGATCCAACAAAGGCCCCCTAGGCCTGGAGCAGCAGCCCCAGCTCCTGGGTGTGTCAGCTGGGAAACACATCCCTGGCAATGCAGGCTAGGAGACAGCCCCAGCAGAGTGCTCCTTTGGGAGGCTGGGGTCCATCCTGCTATGGGGCCCCCCATCTGTAGCTATGACACAATAGGAGCAGTATTTCCACTTCTGCTCTGGGCTTTTCCCAAACGGTCCTGACACATTTGAAAAACACCAGGCATGATCACAAGTATGATAAAGGAGCGTTGATGCTCATGAAACACCTCTTAAGTCAACTGAAGACAACAATGAAATCTTTGTTTCGGCTCTTTAAAAAAATCTTCTTTTTTCATTAAGCTCATGGATAAAATGTATGAATGAAAAAAAGGTGGTGTATTCAGTAATAATACAAATAAAGATTTATCTCACAATTTAATTAACTGTCAACAACATAACAAAAGGGAGTAACTTTGAAAAGACATGACAAGGGGAAAATATACTATACAATAATGAATTTTTAACAAAAACCCAGGGGACACAATTGTGGATGAGTTGTAGCTCCCCCTGATGCCAAGCTGCTCCAGTGAGCGTCATTAGATACAAATAAAAGCTGTCAAACTCTGCAGAAGGCCACGAGGGCAGGATTCATTCCTGCAGGATAAACACAGTTCCTTTGCTTTATTATATCCATTCATTGAGACAAGGAGGAAATCTGTAGTGGAAAAGACTGGAATGCTTGTTAGGAAGCTGCCTGTCAAATTGGCTCTGGAGACCATGCAGGCAGATGGGCTGAACAGAGCAGGGAGTATATGTATGTGTGTATGTCAGTCTGTCTGGTATCTATCTATCAATCTATTCACAATGTGCATGTCTATGTGTGACTTTGAGCAGACTCGTAGGCTCCTCCAGTTGACCCTGCATATTCACAGCGATGACCCAAGAAGAAAACCCAGCCCGTACTTATCATGAAAGAACTCCAACACCAATGTCAAGGATGTCATTCCCGCAGCAGAGCAGAGACCCCGGAAAAAGAGCTGCAATTAATATGTGCCAGACTTAGACCCCTCTATTAGGAAGCTTCTGTACGCATCAAGATTTGGAACACGGAGGGGATTACGGGAAAAAAGAAGTGCAAGGGAGCGCGAGTGGGCAATTACTTCTTGTTTTTGTTTTCCAGCATTGCCAGTTTTTAATGAGGTTTGACCAGTGCATTCTCAGTGATACATCAAAGCAGTCTGCAACAGCAGGATAGGAGAAGCAGGGGTAATTGAATATGCTGGTACATTTATTTCCCAACAGGGGACAGTGGGTGTCTCACTGCTGACAACGTCTTCCATGAGCTGTTTGACTTGAAATCCTCACGACATTTATAAATTGTATTCAAGCAAAACAATTTGTTCAGTATTTTGAAAAACAAATAGGCCTATATAGTTAAAAGCAGGGATTATAAACATGCCTTTGAAACGAGTAGATGGTTATAGCTCTATTTCACACTATATTGTGCAATGATTGCAGAGGAACGAAAACAGCCCTGCTGGGTTAACGTAAACAGAACAGTGCTTAACTGAATTTAAAATCTGCTGTCTGCTCAGTTTTGTGTGTCCATAACGTAACAATATGGTGCGGTGGTCTGCTCCTCCCAAGGTTACTCTCTGGACTTCTGTTCCTGTGGCCAGCCTTGAGTGGACTGGGATGGGTGGCAGGGAGTTGAGGGAAGCCAGAGGAGGGGCCCGGCGAGCAGCGAGGAGGAAGAAGGACCAGCACGCTCGGCTGGCAGAGCCCAGCCACAGGGAGTATGGCATTTGGGCTAGGGGCCAAGAAAAAGAACAGCTCTGAACAGATGCCAAAGTGAATCGGGGCAGGCACGGCCAAAAAGCACCTAATGCTTTTTAAATGTTATTTAGCTGATGGCAGCGGCTGATACAGGCCTACTGTTGGACCAGTGTTATGTTACAGTCCCTGAGAGCAGAGCCGGTGACCTTATGTAGGCCATTATAAATGTTTTGGCCAAATACATTCTAAAGCAAATCTCAGACAGCTGGGTGTTGAAAGGGAATTTCAGTTACAGCATTCAGATGAGGGTCCAACAGTAAAGTCTGAGTGCAGAAACATTTCCTTCTGGTACCCTTTAGGTTAAAGGGATAACAACTGAGCACATAGCAATGGACTGTCAATGTGTGAAAGCTTGTGCATGCATATATGTGACAGTGGTTCATCCACTGTAGCTGTGGATACGAGGTATTATTAAAGTGAAACGTGGTTCCCAGAGGCATAGTGTAGGTTAAGACTCAGTGGAGCCAGTTGTGCCTCATGTGGCAAGATCCCAGAGACACCAGCATGGGCCTGCTGGGTGGGGCATGGCCCGAGACCAGTCAAATGGAACCCAAATCGCCCCAAACTGTTCAAAACCTGGCCTGGAAAAATGAGAGTGGGATATAAGGCTTGTCATGTGATGCACAGTAAATATTTGGTCAAAATTAATAGAGGGGCAAAGTCTGCCAAGAAGCCTTTTTCTAGACGTCCACAGAGGGGAGACTGTGCCCAGTCTGGCATTAAAATTAAATTTCCTTCTGCAGACAACTGCTTACTGGCCTGTCTTGTTTCCAGCACCCACTTACCACGTCCTCTCCTCAAAACGCATATTAACTGTCCAGGTACACAGTGTATCTAACCAAATATTGTTTTCTTTTCATGCTATAAGCGAAAATTACTTGATCATAAATGTATCCCAGTTCCCTTAATTCCCATCTGTCATTGTTCTACACCTGACAGAAGAAATACTTTCAGGCATCTGAATAAAAAGAAAACCTGTTTTCCTCCAGAGCTGGAGACCGGAGACCAGATCTGTGCAAGACAGCTGTGATGACAAATGCAAGAGATGAAATATCCCTATTACCAAGAGCCATTGAAACTGTTTCGTAAGTGCAAATAACCGCCCTGGATATCCTGCAAATGTCTTTGTTATTGTGCTTTTTTATTCAGACATCCATATGCTATTAATCAAAGTCAAAGTGTAAGAAAAACGCTTCGAATAATTTTGGCTTTGGCTACCCAGAGAGAGGAAGACAAATTCACATAAAGAGGGCAAAAGGTGGAGACAAAAGTGAATAGTATGCTCTGATTAAAGGACATGACGAGTGAAGGATGAACACCGGCTGCCAAGACTGAATGTCAGAAAGAATCACGAAAGTCAAGTAGGACAGCATTTATAACAGAGCAGCTACAGACGTCTTCTGAGCCAAAAAGGGTGAGATTACAGAAGCCAAGTGCATGTTGGGAAACAGAGGTGAGGCACTAAACCTTTTTGTAGTTTGAACTATGAAGCTCCCAATTAAGACTTGGTGACAGGCAAGCAGTGAAATGCAAAAGCAATCTTGTGCTTGAAGAACCCGTCTCTTACCCAGTGACTACAATTGTTATTCAATTAGAGCTTACATTGTATATGGGACGTGGGCGGGAGATAGAGTGACTGCAGAAGAGGGAGGATTGTACAGTGGAAGGAGAAGTGAAATAGTGAAAGGGAGGACTAATAAACAGCTCTGCAAGGCTTTCAAAACTGAAAAAGTATAGTTTAAAAGATTTTTGAAAAGGTGAAAATCCAGAGGCTTTCAGTATAAGTGTCGTTCCTGTTCAAAGGGTTCAACAGTGTTTGGAACTTTTTACAAACAAAGTGTCACCATACACACTATCTACAGCAAAGAGTTTGGGATTATTGTGTTCATTTCAATGGCCACGTCAGATTTAAGGCAAATGTCACCAATTGGCAGAAAGAAGTTAAGCCTGATAATAGATTAGGATTAGAGTTAATCTCCCGACTCAGAGCAACTGTGTATTTACATGTTGGAAATTCACCCAGTTATTTGAATCCTCCTCACCATGGTAACAGCTGAATGGTGGGAGCGGCTCCAGTCCTGTAATAGTGAATTTCAAGGTAACCTTGTCATTAATTATGTTTTCCAGCACTTCCTCTTAAATAGAGTGCACCCCTCCTACTTTTATCACTGTCTTTGTGTGACAGAATTAGCCCCCAGGAACTCGCACATGAGGTTACTGGTGCAGATCTGGATGAGAGTGGCTTTTGAACACGAATCTTTCAATGCATCAATTACACTGTGTGGTTTCAAAATTAAATAAACAGGGAATAATGTTTGATAAGGAGGGAGAGAACCTTGTCACCAGAGGGAATCTTAACTATGACAGTATAGCTAAGACGGGGAGGAACCAAAGACATTAATCAACTAATTAGCAGTCTCTCTTTTAACTGCTAATTTAATCTATTCCTCTCAGCCTCTTTAATAGTATTTCTCCCTGTCAGTTGTAACGAAAGAGAGGTTTAGCATTTCAAAAGTGTATCCAGGCCTTGCAATGACAGGGTAATAGAATGGTCACAGAGGCTGGGAGGAGGCCTGAGCACAGGGAGAGAGAAAGAAAAGAAGGATACTGGGGAAAGGCTGTCCTCAATGCCACCTCTCAGTCTCCCCAGTTGAGAAAATAAAAAGGAGGGAGGTCTGAGCCTTTTTGAAATGCACAAGGCAGAGCACCCCATGACAGCATGGCTCCTCCACCACAGCAAACGCCAGGCCCAGAGCAAACCTACTGGGAGATCCTTAGCATGCAGAATTTAGATACATGAATGTTGGCCATACTACACAAAACCAAACCCCTCATTGCCACACTGAAGCTTTGTACCAGCATCGTTTATGTACTCAGCACCACCTCACCTCTCCCCACACATCCACCTTTATAAGAAAAAACAACAACACACCAGCGTCCTTGCCTCGCAGTTTTCCACCACTATCACCCTAATCAGCACATTTTCTGCCATGAGGGACCAGTAAGAATATGCAATGTGAGCACAGAGAGCCAGATCAAGAGTATTCCCAGAGCTGATGTATCATGGTATGTTTGACTGCATCGTCCTCCGTTCTTCCCCCTCCATCCCCCTTCCACACCCTGGGGTTGCCTTTGTTTTGCCGCACCCCCCCCCCCCCCCCCCCCTCCCCCACACACCCTCAGTCACTCATGAGCCATTCTCTTCCCCTCCTCCATGCCTCACAATCGCCCTGTTAAGGCGACACAATGCAGCCTGCCCGTCCCCACAGGCTTCTTCTGTGTCTCGGCCTGCTTTATTTAAGACAGGCTCTGCACTGACCAGCCACAAAAAAGGCAAGTCTTGAAAAAATTGGGCCAAAACAAAAAATGAGGGGGATGGGTAAGAGGATGAAGAGATTCCTTGAGCCCCCTTTCGCCACGCCACGCATACACAAACACACTTACCCGCGTCTCCGCTTTTCCTTCTCGCTCACGTCTTTATTAGTGGAGTAATTGGGAAACTAATCCAAGGTGAAGCCAGATCAAGTAAACATGCGTGTATAATGCAGAATCAAATGTGGATTAGCATTACGTAATCTGCTCGTGCATTACTGTTGCTGCAACTTTTTGCATTTTTCATAACACAAAGCAAAGCTGTGGGAATTCTCAGCGTGCCATTTGTGAACCGAGACAGAAACCAGACAACACCTTTCATCCTAAAAGAACACGCCATTTATAACTTCCACACAGACAATAGGGAATGTTTGTCCTTCACATCAACTATCAGAACAAGATGCATTTAGCATAGTAGCTGACCCATTAGTCTAACATGCTGGACACGCCTGCTGCTTTCTTGTATCAGCCAGCTCCAGACTAAAAAGCTTATATGAAGTTATGTTCCAAGTATTCTTAGTGTCGACGGCTTGAGTCTGTCTGGCTATATGTTTTTAAAGCTTATACTGACGGACAATTCGACAGGCAGAAGTGATACTTGCTAAATAAGTCATAACAACTTTATCAGCAAGCAATGAGCATAACTCTCCTCATGTCTACCATCCAAACCAAAGCCTGGTGAGACACAGCATTTAATTCCTGAGGAACTTGAAATACCAAACAGGACATCAGGATGGATCCTCAGTTTTATAAGGTTGCAGAGATATTCTGATTCTCCATTCAGACATGCGTATCAGTCACGCTGCAGCAACGTCGAACTACAAACTATTGACGTCAGATGGATTTGTTAATTAATCCAATTAAGCAGCGCCTTTAGGTCATTAAAGGAAGAGCAGTTGGGGGAAATGAGATCATTAAGAGTCACCGCCTAATTATCTGCCCTCAAACAAACTGCTTTGAAATGTTTATATAGTCAGTCATTAATGACTTAGTCACAGTTCTCGTGAACAGGAAGAGGACACGGGCTGCCCCCCCACATTCCTCTATGTGGTTTCACTAAGTCACAATCTGCCTAATCCTGGATCTTAGGGTGTAAAACCCTGCTTGATTTGGATTAGGATCAGATTAATGTGTAATAGTGGAAGTTATAGAGACATAGCTTTATGGACACTGTCACCTCACACAGGTGCAACACAGCAGACATAAGACCCTTTCCCATTATGTTCCTCAAGGCACTTACTGCCCTCATACAACATCAGTTCACAAAGTTAAACTCTCAAAAACAACATGATTGCTGGGCTATTTGGAATACCAGAACACCATTTCAAAAATTATGATAAAAACAAGTGGGTAAGTGTAAGAGATGGTGAAGGGAAGAAGCTGACTTTAACGAGAATGTTTTCAGGCCATGTGAAAGGTAATGGTAAGATGACAGAGACGGGTCTCACCTGTGGTCACTGCTCATTAATTGGCCCTGGAGCCTGCTGTGTCCTGTCATATCATCATGATGTAGGAGGTGGAAGGGCTCTGCAATTTATCAGCACTTACGAGTCAATTTGTCAAGACCTCAGCCGCTAGGTGCTGCTGGGTCTGGGGCTGATTATCAGGCCACCACTCCCACAGCCCATATTTATTTTTAATCCGCACTAGTACATACTCACACTTATGCACCCTGCTATGCTTGCAAATAATCATCCACAGTGTTGACAACAACATAGATGTATATTTTAAAAAGTAGAAATCTGCTTTGCAATTATATCCTGTTAATAGATATCATTCTAACAGCCCCTATTTACTCAAAGTAATGTGTGGTGTCATTACCCTCATCTGAATGGTACCTCTGAGGCGAGTATAAGGTCTGATGAGCACTTGGAGGAAAGATAATAACCATTTAGTGTATAGCAGGAGGACAGATCACCTGATAACAGGGGCAGGACATGATAGATGGAGGTATCAATTTACAACCTTCAGACAGGGCAATTCGGCAATAAGCAAGTCACCACCAGTTTGACAAGGGTAAAGGTCATCTCATCTTTCTCCCTCTATTTCACACATACAAGTAGTATTAAAGAATTCTCTCCTACAACCAGGACAGCAATGTGAAAATTAACTTGATGTTATCCACAGAGATGTTAATAAACCCCATTAAGAATTTCCTTAAGAGATTTGATAACTTCACACTAGACTGAAGTTGTTAACCCTTCAATTAGCAGCAAATATCAAATCTTTTCCTGGCAAGTGGCGTGTAATCCAATTTTCCTGACACTAGTGTCTAATCCAAGACCAATCCTTTGAGTGTCTGCAGTCCAGTCCATCTCTATTAGAGGGCCCTATTCTCACACCTCTCCCCAGAAAACATCCCCAGACATCCTCATGGCTAGGCGTAATTGGAAACCTCTGTGTCTGAGGCCTTTCTCACAGGGCAGGACCATTAATGGCTCAGGCCAGGCTAAGGATCTGGCCGAGGGTGGAGCAAATGGAGCCACCACCACCTCGTTCTAAATGCTCACCTCTCGCCCTACTTCCTGTTTAAGCGCTACAGTGAATCCTCAAAGCAACTGTGGTGTCACAGGCTTTCCCTATCACTACGATCTATGTCGCTCTACACAAAACAGAGACCCAATTCAGGAAACCAATCAGGAAGCACGAACAACATCTGAATTTGGATGATGAAATTCTGCTGAAAGACAATGACTCACACGTCCACCAAACACAGAAGTAAAACCTTTCAGTTTGAACTGAGATTCCTAACATTTGTACAGACTCATGAAGACTTTTCAGCTTAAAACTTGAAGATTATTACACTGTTACTTAGGCAATTATATATGTGTGTTGGAGCTACAATAAACAGTAGTAGGGGCCCAAGACGTCACTGATTTTAATCTGGTACAGTAGGTTTGTATGTATGAGTATTAAATATATAAAATAAAATAAACTACCTTAAAATGTTTTCTTGTCTTAAACTGTTCTATTTTTACAGGATTTGTACATGTTCTTCTTTGTGTAAAATGCCCCTCTAGCTCCCATTTAGGGTGCACTTTTCCTAATATCTTATGGCAGGTATTTGTTTCCTCATAACTTAGAAGCATGTGACCTGGAAAACCCCAGCTATGATTGTCCAGGAGCTCCATAAAGACATCCAATGTGATGGGTGAGGAGGAATAATGTGTGTAAAATAATAAGGAACAATACAAGCGGCATCAGAGGACAAAGACAACTGAAAGCAAGCTTGCTGTAGCTCCACATAAACGGCATAAAGATGAATTAAAATAAGGCCAACAGTCAGTGAAATAGGAGATGCATGAAAAATTTGAACTTAATGATATTTGAGATGCTGAAGTTTTTCATTTTAAAAACATTAAACTAAATGTTGCACTCAGCAGTAACAGTCATCCATGGGCAGAATCACGACATACATGGAAACATGGTCTCCATAGGGGCCGGTGCTGTCTGCATGAAGGATGATAGCTGCTCTCTTCACTGATCCCACATGGCTTCAGCACTTTATGTGTGACTTTATGTGTGCTCAGCTCTTAAAAGTTAGACAATCTCCTTTATCTGGAGAGTTGAGACTCTCATAAGATTTCTCTGGTGTGTGTCAGAATGTTGCCTTTCTCCTTTCAGAGCATGGAACTAAAAAATACACGTTATAAACACCAGACAAGGGGTTAAAACACACTCACTGTTTGACAAAAGTCCAATGTTCAAAAGTATTTTCCACTTGGGAAAGTTTGTGTTTACATTTGCCCTGCAGCAATCCTTTTTCACTGAGAAAGATACATTTCAGTAATGCATTTTAAAAGTTTTTGAATGATTTTAAATGACACAGTTTTTTTCTGCAGTCTAATTGAATAACTGTATACGTATATGTAGCTTCACAAATAATTATAGAGATAAACTGGGATTTGTTTTTCTCCTGTGACTGACTGCTCTTGATTTTTGTTTCAACATTCAACTTGTGAAATAACAGACTGTATCTGTTACATTATTTCCAAATAATGATCACTAACTTACCTGAGCACACATGGAGAATTCCTAACAGAAATACAAATCCAATAGAAGTTGGAGACATCATTCAACGTCTCTCTTATGAGAAATGTTCTTGTGTAATCCAAATTATTCAAAAAACAATTTAGGCATCCACTCCTTCATGTCAAACTGCAAAACAAAATCTCAGGATCCAGAGTTTGAAAATGTAACACCCAGATATTGGCTTGTGAGTCACAAAAAGCAAAAAAGATAACAGTCCAAGAGCCTGCTTTGCTTCTTGATATGGGTGAGTAGAAGAGTTAAAAAGATGGGGGAAAGTCATACAAAAGCAGTTCAAACAGCACGAAAATTCAACACATGCTGTTTTCAGTAGTTCAGCTGAACTGAATGATGTATTAAAAGTATACTATAATATCTGAGCAGAGAAGTACAAGAGCTCTATCCTCTGAATTCATCCCGTTGCTGCCGTGCGCTCGGAGCAATGAGGCGATCTCATTCAAATCATTTAGTTCCTTTGTGCAAAAAGAGGACAAAATAAATCCACTGTAACCGAAAAGTGAGTCAAATAACGCGAGCGCTCGCTGTAGTCCACGCTAAAAAGGCTCTGTCCTTGCAGTCACATTATTTCAGTCCAGTTCTGAATCTGTCACTTGAGATCGGAAACTTTGCGAGTTAGTCCTGTCCTCCCTCATTCACCAGATCCGCACACAAGATCAGTGCAACTTTTCCATCACTTTTCCGCCCCGTGTCTCCTCTGCTGCAACTCCGACTGAGCCTCGTGCGCGTCGCAGACCCCGAACCTCAGGCAAGAGGGGGGACATACGGATTCATATTCACAGCATTTCATTCAAGGAAAGCGGAATGCCTCGTCAATTGGTATGCGCCTTTCTACCCCCTCCATAGACCCGACAATGTTTCCCAGAGACGAAATTTAACCTCTTCCCGCCTGGATCCCGCTGAGAAGCGCAGTTACGCAGCGCACTCTGGCAAGCTACTGTATTTCCTGTAACTACGTCCAATAATAAGAGAAACCTTATCAAACGATTCGGGTTTTATTCTGTCTGCGGTTCATGGCTAAAAACTAATATAACAGCCTATTCCAATGATATTCCTAAAGGGACTTAACAGAATGTTTTTGGAACTTAATAGTTATTATAAGCAGTATAATGGTTCTAAATTACTTTAGTGTTTTGTTTTGTGTCCTGTGGTTTTATAATCCATTAAAAATATAAGATGATAAACTCTAAAATTATATTTGTAAATGTATTGCATCTTTGTCAAAAAACTCTCCAAACATGATATATTTGTATAGACGTACTATTTTTATTAAAACATGTGTATGACTGAGAACTGTCTTCATAACGATTCCAAACAGCAACTGGTTTCCGAAATAATATAGATCCAAAGAAAACACATTAGTGCACTATGACTACATATGGTTAATTAATATCAGGTTTGAATATTTAGCTTGTGATTTATGTTCCTAATTTAACATTTTCCCTAAATGTGATACAAACTTGGGACTCACCCACATAAAAATGTGTTTCTCATCTCTTTTTCTCTGCAATGGTGTGATCAGTTTAGCCCATAGCCAGCGATTTCTTTTGAACCACTGAGCCTAACCATCTTTAAACACAGAGCAGCTCTGTTAGATCTGGAAAGTATATTTTATAGCTGTGGCACGTTATCTTGCATTAAATATATCTCAAATGTGGGGGAAACATGAATGACTATAAAGAACAGCTGGAAGACTTTCCACAGCTCACATCAGCTCAAAGCGTCTATGTCGTCTCCACTGAACATTTGTTACCAAACAGCGCCCTCCAGTGAACGTTGTCTGAACTACTAGACCCGTTTTCACCAGGGAAGAATACATGGTAAAGCGTGCAAAGTGACACATCAAGCCCAGAGGTTTTCAGTGTGATGCTTCTAATACTTCCCAGAACACACAATGTGTTTAAGGACAATGATGTCGCTTTTCAGTGTTGAAGGCTGAACATTGGACACATGACACATCATATTTGTTCTCTTACACTGAGTGCAATAATAAAAACTGCACGTTGAGAAGGGCTAGTAAATGTACACCTCAATCCATTATTTACTTTTTATTAGGTGCAAGGACTAATGTTTCAATGCAATCTTCAACAGAGTGAAAGAGTAGAAATAGCCTTTATCAGCATATCTTTTTCCACAAAGGACCATGACAACACTCCATTTAGCACACTGTAGCATACAAATACCAGCACTTTAAACACAATCATTGAAATTAAGGAACAAGTTATTCTCATACAAATGAGAAGATGAACTTCAATGATCATATGACTAGCTAGAAAAGAAGCCGTTCATATACAGCACCCTGCTGTTTGCTCTAAAAATTATACTTCAATCAATTTGAACCAGTCTGAATTTTACTACCCCATGGATCCCCTTCAGCGACCATTGCATGTCTCTATGTCCCAGTTTAAAAGCCCATCTGGAGTTTGCATGAAAATGAATGCTACCCGAGTGACGCATTCAGACGAAAGTCTGTCTTTCAACTGTGAACATGTTTTCATTTCTCATTCATCCATGTGTGCATTATATTACAGATTTACACACCCCATTCCCACTTGGTCCTCATGTGCCCTGTTTTTCCTGAAAGCTTTTACAGCCCTGGATCTGTAAAGTGGCTGTTCAGCTGAATACCACCAATTGAATAGTAAAATGTCCTCTTGCCAGCAGCAGGGAACTGTAACATAGAAGCAATTATCAGCAAAGTCCTCACTTAGAACCACCAGGAAGGGAGCAGTCTGGAAGGGCTGATTGCTACAAGAGGACATGAGAATTTTAAATGTTTGATGTAGCACAAAGAAATGCAAAAGTACAAGACTGTTATCACAGATCACTAACAGTGCTCTCATCTCTTTTTCGCACATTACCTACAAATAAAAGAATGTTAGGAAATGAATATGCAAAATGTAGTCATTTTACTGGTATTATCGTGCTGTTAGACCACACAGCATAGAATACACCCAAAACAAAAGTTTAAGTTACTCTATTGACCCACTTATATCACCACATTTTTATAGTTTAATGTTGCATCAGACCCTTTTGTATTCTGGTTCGGTTTCACTCGTCTTCTATGGCTATCAAAAACAAAGAATCCCACAGTACACGTAAGTTATGACGACTGAGCTCTGAACAGGGAAACTTTCTGTCATCTCTCTTTCCCTCCCTTCCAATTTGATCAGACTAGCAGAGGCAGGGAAAATGACATATTGTCAGGGCTGTGATGGCAGCATAGAAAGCAGAGAGCTTTTAACACCACAGCCAATTGCTTTCACACAAAACAACTTCCAAGAATATCCAATGTACAAAAGGCTAAAAGAAATTTAAAAAAAAAAAAAACGTTGCCATCTTGGACTCTAAAGTGCTCCAAGGCTTTATCAACCACTAAAGACAAAACAACATTGGATGTTGTCAAAGGTTTGAGTCATTATTTTTTAGATTATAGTTATGTAATGTAGCACTTTTTTGTACTTACTGTGAAAGACTTGGTTGCATTTATGTGGTTTGTTGTGGGAGTGCCTCAAAGTCTTGTGGCTTTGGTGAAGTCCAAAATTATTAGGCAGCCGTTTGCACCAGTGAGACTTCTGTGGACCCTTATGGTCTTTTGGAACTCCCAGCATGACCAGCATGGCAAACAGCACCACTAGCAAAGACAAAATCTGCATGGTGATGTGTGTGGACAACGCAAGGCCAGTAGATGTGCATATAACTATGATAAAAACACTCCTTTCTTGTTAGTTCATTGGTTGTAGACTGCTTTTCCTTGAATATTGGCAAATAATAAAAATCCAATCCAAAGATCCACCTGAAAATTTTCAAAAACAGCAACAAAACGCAAAACATTGCTACACTTCCCACCAAGAGTCCTTCATGCTGCTATGCCCTTGAAATCTGCCAAATACATAAACCCCTGCAGTTTTGGCCAGTCTCCTAAATCCAGTGACAATGTTTCCCCCCAGAGTACGATGGGATTTTAATGAGAGCAACTCTGTATACAACATGCATGGTGAAGTTCACTCCCCTCTCCATCTCACCATCTAATCGCTCAATGGAGAAACTGTCTGTCATCTTCCTGGCCTTTTTATCTCTGATAAATCTCCTTTTAATATTCAAAAGGAGTTTGTGGACGTTTCGTCTTTTCTTATAATGTTTCTATGCATGCAGGAGGACGTGGGATCCTGTAGGCTACACGCTGAGCCCCTTTTCAGATGTGTTGGACTCCTCACAAAACCTAGGCCCCCCTCAGCATTGAGGTGATGGGGTGACACGCAGGCGGGGTAAGGCGAAGGAGCCCACATTCCCTTTTTCCTAACTAAGACTATTTAATGGCTTTCATTCCCATCTCAGCAGCACACCAAACAAGATGGCATAAAACAAAACCTTTCCCCACTCAAAAAGATGTTCCCTGTTGAGAGGAAAACAAAACACTCTTTCCCAATAGACAGAAGAATACTTTTTCATCCTCAGAAAAAGTGATGTATTTTGGGATTTCACACTCCACAAGCTGAAGTTTTACCTCCTGAATATCTTAAGAAGTAAACAGAAACTTGTCAAAGTTGCAGCCAGAGTCACCTTGGACAGAATGTGGCAGTCACAGGTACAGTATGTTTGAGCTCCCTTCACAAGCACTTTAGTTGGATGGTTACCATACTTCACTTGCGTCACATTCACCCCAGCCTTTTATCATCCATGTCTTGTCCTTGAGGAGGCTTCCTTTTATTTATTCATTGTGCTATTGTTTTTTTTATAAGCCAGCAATTCAAATTTGCAGAATTTGTGAGTTGGCAATGGGCAGCACGTATACAAGGTGTTTTGAAAAGATAAACACGAATAACAGGAGGCAAAAGGACTGCGTTTGATTGTGCTCCTTTTCCAAGACAATCATTAAAACAGCTGCAGGGTAACTTTGACCTCCTTCAGTTTTTGGGCTGTGATCCATTTAACGGTTACACAAGTAGCACATCACAAATCAGAAGCAGTATCTAGGATGACTGAGTGAACCAGTCAGGAGTGCAATGTCTTCTGACAGGAAGGGGAAAGACTCAGTGCTGTTATGCTCATAAACATGAAACTGTGGCATCAATTTATATCATTTAAAGCTCTGCCCTCCTCTCTTTTCCAACCTCAATGGAGGACTAAAAGCTTAAAATAGAGGAGTGTAAACATATGGAATTGTGTTTTACTCAGCTGAGCCAACTTTTTTTTTCAATCTCTTGCAACATACGGAAATCTCTTATTTTTAAAATTTCCTGTGAGGAGAAACAGTTGCATGATTAATATGTGCGGTCAGTCAAATCTGCGGGTTATATCATGTTAAATGAAAGGTGCTTTGTCATGCAGTGGGCTTACAAGGAGGATAACTCCCCCTGCTCTGTCATGGCACTTTAGAATGAGATGATTTTCAGGTGGTGTTACAGATTGTTAACGTGGGGCCGAAAAATACTAAAAGAAAGGGATGGGAGACAAGAAGTTATGTGAGGGGGGAGAGGAGAGGAGAAATGACCTGAAGTCCTGAGGAAGTCCAAGATCATATTGGGGTTACCGTGTCACTGCTAAAAGAGGGAACAGATCATTTCTGATTGGTTGCTCAGGGAGTGGTGAAGCTCCAGGAGCACAAACCATGCCACCACCAACTGCACAAGTCCCTGCCATCATAAGAAATCTACTATGTTTAACTTGAAGTGACTTTCTGTAGTGCTTCCAGCTGCAGAACAGGCAAACATTTTGATTTATGTCCATTTTGAAAAGCTAAGATGGCTTGTGATTAAAAGCCAGGACTGTCGAAATGTATGAACAACATAGTTAAGGTTAATCAATATGGGTTAAAAAGTACAATGCACACATCATCAGTCTTTTGACATTCATCTTAAATATATGTAAGGGCCAAAATGCTAAGTCAAATTCAAAGCACAGCTGGCCAGTCAGTCTAAAACCGAGCATATTTAACCCTTGACACGTATCAGAAGAGACTCAAAGTGAAGCACTAAGTGCAGTCTTGTCATATTTCTGGAACATCTACAACAGAAACCTCAGTGATTGTCAGGCCATTTCCCCCTGCCTGTCCACTGTGGCCAATACTCTGGCCCTTCATCTCCACAAAAGAGCCCAAGAATGTAAAATTCTGGGCTCCATCCCAGAATAAATACAGTGAACCCACTCAGATGAACCTCAGAAACAAGCCAAAAAGTATTTTAAAAACTGGACAAGACTAAAAATGTCTCTTGTCACTATTATATTGAGAGTTTGCCAGAGAGTGGAGAAAGGGACAAACGATACAAAGCACGTAAGATGCAAAGCAGAGTGTAACAAAACATAAACAGAAGAGTGAGAACATTCTTTTCCTCACTATAGCCTCTCTGTTCGGCTTTCAGACGTGATAAAAAAAAGACAAGGGTCCAGTGAACGAAAATGATGGAGAACTAAACAAATCTGTTTCTGTTCAAAGAATGCCCCCATGCATGACACTCCTGCAAGAAATGTGAGGCAGAGTTTTTTTTTTTTTTTTGGGGGGGGGG